>JAQIWE010003250.1:0-12016 GCA_034698565.1 Campodea plusiochaeta | reverse complement strand
TTAATGACAAAACCCACATGAAAGGAAAGTACATATCACTCTGTATAAACTCATGTGGTTTCTATACCTCTTTGATACCAAATAGGATAAATTAAAATAATGTTATTGTTTTTTTTTTTTTTTTTAATTGGTTAAATATATATTTTATTCTCAATGAATTATCGAAATTAATTATTTTTTTAATATGAAAATGAGTGGGTTATTAATAAATTTATTTTTGATTTGAGGTCTTATTATTTATTATGATTATAGCATGATTAGTTCGACCACAGGAAATTAGTCGGTTGTTTTGCAGGCAAATATACAATTTCATTGACGTCGTGAGTGACACATGAATGAACCAAAATCTAAACAGTTTTTTAAATGTTTTTTTTTTAACATTATGCGAGCTCAAATACAAAGAGTTGATCACCCACATTCAACGAATTAGTTTTATAAGAAAAAAAAGAGAGATTGTAATTCTACTACTTATTTACGTCTTCCGTATTGATGTATTTTATGTACAAAAAAGTATCCGCCAGGCTTATATAGTTCAAACGGTATTCATCATTTGAGGAAGCGTTGCATTTTTTAATCTTGAGTGATATACAATTTTAAACAACAACAAAATATCATCTGTTTGGATGTTAATACGTAAAATTATCCTAAACACCTAATGAATTAGGAAGACCATAAAAAATTATCTTTTGTTAAAAATAGTTAGTGATAACTGTAACATAATGGCATTATAAATAGTGATAGAGAGTAAAAAAAAGTATTCGATTTAGAGTCTGGGTGATCAACTTATTATCAATAAGCAATGCAACTCGATTGGTTTCACTGTGAACAAAGAACCGTATTTTAAACAATATAAATTGTTGATTTCGAAAATGGTATTTCCCGGCATACATTGGATTTTATATAAATACAAATTTTCAAACTAAAACAATATTTTTCGCAAATTCGAATAAGAAACTAACTACTCTATTATTGAAGTGCAGAACTTAGAATAATAAATAACAGTACAATTATATTTCCAATTTTGTGTTGCTTTGAAATTAATTCAGTAAATAAGATTAATTTAGTAAACTACCTGACTGATCGTTAAAGTATTCCTACGTTTTTATAGCAAACCAATCTTTTTTTACAGAGCATTCTTGAGAAAGAGAGACTGCTATATAGTCTACATTCACAAATCAAAAGCTAAATATTATTTATTCTAACATTCAATCAAAAACATTCACACCAAATCAAACAAATATATCTTATTTCGAACACTATCAAAACCTTTAAACCACCTGCAATTTACATTAATTCCAACCTTCGACGCCTTCCATCTTGAAAAGTAAACAACATGGCTCCGTTTATATTGTACACCTGATTCGATTTGACTAAACTAAAATATCCGCTAAACATTTGACTGTAAAGCTATGTTGAGTTAAATTGATCTCCATATATGAGAGGTGGCGAGGCAAAAAGAGGGGGAGGAGGGGTGGAAAACCCAATTAGGCTGTCGCCCTAATGTTATTACCATAGCGGAGGCGCCTATTGATTTTGAAAAACATAGAGTCCGGAGAATAAAACTGTTTCTATGCTGTTGTTGTTCATGTAAAAAATTGAAATGATGCGTTGAATTTTAGATTGGGTTGTTAGTTACTTTTTTGTACAGATATAGACAATTGGAATTAGAAGAGGATAAAAAATGGGATAAAAAGGGTTTTATTGCACGTTGATTATGCAGTGTTTTGGAAGTGATTATTATCAGAAAATGATTTTGGAAGTGGTTGTTTAGGAAGAAATTAGGTTGATTATTGGAATTTTATAAGCGAAATAGATACAGGTATATAGTTATTTTTTGGTAGAATTGTCATATTGTAATGTCATAAAAAGTTGTTTTTGATTAATCATGAATAAGTTTTTCTCCACAGATCATTTTTTATTCTCCGGCAATTTGTTTCGAATTGCACGTGATTTATAAGTTATAAGTCAATTAACGTTAACCACTTTTTAGAAATCTGCTTTGAAAACTCAATTGTAATAATACAATAGAAAATCCTCCTGGAATTATATAGTTGTTTTATATATAATATTAACTAGATATTATTGGTAACTCGAAGAATTTAGAATGATGTAAATATTTTTGCTGAATATTTGACTGTGTTTACAGCAAATCGCAAAACATTTTTTGAACTTACGCAAATTTTGACACACGAACTTTTATTTTATTTTGTGAAAATAGTTTTGAGCGTAAGTTGTTTTCATCGGAACACATTAATTGTTATTTTATTTTGCGAAAACTATATTTTACAGTTGGAAAATTTTCTAATCTAATACATTCAAGACTAAAATTTACATCATACTCTCAAACAAAATTACAGCAACTACACAATTTAAACCTATTATATCAACTACAGTTTCCGTCAATTTTGTAACATCTCCTACGATATCAGAATATCTCTAGAAACCTTTACTATATAAAGCAATCTGAAATCTGCTTCTATGTATAAACTAAACATCAAAGCAAATAACTTCCTGAACATAATTCATATATCAGAAGATGTTTACACAACAGAACCAAAATTTAGTTTCCACAGGCATAGAACACATCCAATATTACACAAAATAGATGTACACACCGTGTGCGCTTTTATATATAATCTTATCACATCTTTAAAAGCAAATCAGAGATTAACTTTCCCACATGTTTTCAGCATCTTATTTACAGACTTTCTTAACTGATCTGTCCCGAGAGGACGATTTCAAAAGAAGCAAAAAAGTCACTCTCATTTCATTGATTAAATAAAATGTTTTATTAGAGAGTACAGTTAAGAAAGTAGGGCGTAAAGAAAGTAAAAAGAAAACAGCAGCAGTTGAAATCAAGGTCAGAGGAATTTGAAAGATGTTTCCAGCTTATCTTTTGCAGAATTTCAGTGCTTTTTTGTATATCAAAATTTAGCTGTATACGTGGAATTTACATTTCACTTTGAATTTAACTATTTTTAATAATTAGCATTAGGAAATACCGATCTGTTTCAGCTGTACTGCATAGATTAAGTTACTGAAATTCTAAATTCATTCTTCATTGCTTGTCACAATCACAATGTCAAAATAGTCTAGTATTGTTTATTTATAATTTTCCTGATTTCGTTATTTGAAACTTTGAAATTGCTCTTGAAAAAACTTTTGAAGACATTAATGCACAGTGCATTTGAGATGGAAAAACAATTGTTTTCCCCTTGGCAATACCAGCAGTAATTGTTTTCTATCAGTGTCAATTTTCACCAAATTATGCTGACTCTTTACTTTGAGGTTAGGTTGAATACATTCATTTTGACAACTAAAAAATATAGTTCTCAAAATTTTTACGACTATAATTTCCCATTCTGTAAAAAGGAAGCATAACTGTTTTCAGTGTCATTTCTGAACCCCAGAAAATTCCCTGACAAAAACTGTAATAAGGATATCATCTTGTAGCACCCCAAAAACCACATTTCCCCACACATCACCACATGTCCACTCGATGACGTACGCCAGTGCACACTCTTCCTGATTCATATTTTTATTAAAGAAAATACATTAATGTATGAATCCGCATATACCACACCCATATAAAAGCTCAGTATATACTTCCTTTCTCTAAACAACAGGGAAAATGCACACCTGGGATTTAGCCCTAAACTTTTCATCACATAACACAGGCTTGGCAATTAACTTGCGCCTCGGGCAATTGCTGTTTATTTTGCAAATGTTGGCTGCCTGAATATAATAATGGTAATAGGGTTATACTCTGAGATTTTCTTCAAGTTTTTGGAGTCTTTTAAGATTTGCATAATATTGTGAAGTTATAGTTCGAATTGTTATTGTTTTTCTGGATTGCTGTTTTGTTTTGGAGTTCTTTTGAGATATTATTTATATTTATTATGATGACTACTAAGTTGCTTATAAAAATTCTTTTTGACATTCATTATTCATAATCTATCCATAATATATTATCGTCTAGTATGCTGAATTTTCAATAAACCTTATATATAAAACACACATAAAAGTTCTTCAAAATTTCAGTAATAATTTTGAAAACACAATAGCTATTTCTTGTTTTTTAATAATGTAATCACAAATAAACTTATTATCATTTAAAGTAAATTGGTTTATTATTTGAGATTTTTGCTTTCAGATATGTTTAATTTTGCTTATAATATTCTCATTTTACTTTTATTGATGTCAAAGTGAAGATATATTAGGAGAATTTTTTTAGATTAACTTCCATAGACTGAAAATACTTAGATATTTATTTGAAAAGTCTGGTTTCTAAATCATTTTGTATATCCATATCTGAATTTGTGAAGAAAATATTTACTTACAATATAAAATAATACACTGTCATGTTTAAGTTTGATAACAATAAAATCAATTTCTCATTAATAGTGACATTCTGTACATAATTATATACGTCAGTTATCATTCTGTTTTAGTATACATATGTATAAAGAAATCTCTTACCATTATGAGGTATTAGTTATAATTTTAATTATTATTATGGCTATTGTATTTCTGACTACTAGTGGTACTTTAAAACTTTAATATGTTATTACAAGTACTATTACATATAATTGCTTGTAACAATAGTAATTATGCACTCATTATGCAAGACTTATTATACTTATGTGTTTAATATTATTTTTCATACGATGAAGTAACTTTTTGACAGAATTCCATATCATAAATTGTACTCAGCGTACTATCCAAATCTTTTATTGTTAGGACTTTATTTGTGAATATATACAGATGTACTTGAAGTTATTCTGAGATATTGCAGATATCAAACTTTGTAACCAATATCAATTTTGTATCAGTACCTTTGTAATCAGTTCCTTAAGCTTATTTGTGCGTCTCCAAGATTTATAATTTGTGTAACAACAAACATACTCATGTCAGTAATTCAGTTTATGTAGTGGATATCTTATAAGTAAAATATTTGTGTCAACAATAACATGTGCTTCTTTCCACTTTTGAATAATCATGCATATTGTTTTGGTAACATTGTAAGGGTTATATACACTATTACAATATGATCTTGTAACATTTTGAGAAATAACAGTAAACTTACTTTGTCTGATCGACCATTGGAGGTTGCATCCATCCTCGGGGTGCTAATTGTGACGCTGAAAGTGACGGTTCTTCTTTGAGACTTGTCACCGGGCCCCGCGGTTGATGTAGCGAGCCGTCTTGAAACCCGAACATGAATTTCGTCGGCCACGGAGTCCCTGAAGAAGCCGTCGCTGCTGATGCCGGGGACACGGATGCCACCGGTGTTCCGCCGCCCGAAGTTGGTGCTGTCGCCCGCAAGGCACTACACCCGCCGCACTCGCCCGCAGCCTGCTGATGGTGGTGCGGCGGAAAGCAACAAAGCCCGAACGCCGCCAGAGTTAATAATCACAAACACACTTTAAAGTAGATCAAGAGACCCCCCCGCACTTTCGAAGTGCGGTTGGTTTCCGACCGGGGGGGTCGCAGTGCAAATGGCGAATGCACAGAGTATGACACAAAGTTTAAGAAAGTAGCGTCGAGGGAAATGTCGTAAGGAACGGGAGGGTTGGTCTGAGCGTCGAACCCTTGAGAAAACCTAGAGTTCTCGGAGGACTATCGTCGAGCAGCTTGCCGTCTTACCCGCGGGACTTCTTATGACTTCCTGTCCCGGTAGTAACTGGCTTTTTCCCGCGCGCGCGTGCGGGGAATAGTTGTGGGAGGCGGGCGGAAGGAGGGGGGTTTTCGCGTTCAAGTGTCGGCTGACTCGTCCGTTGGGGACGCGCAAGTTGATGTGGACTTGGCCCTCGTTGCCCTCACTACCGACTGATACGATATGCGTCGTACCAAAATGCTACTTGTATAGTAAAGGAACACACCCACTTTCCTGTACCCACCTGCTTTTTCGCGAATTCGTTCGAGTACAGAACCGCGGGTAAAATAGAATTCCGGGTACCGCACAGCGTTGATAAGCGATACGGAATGATAACCATCGAATTGGTGGAGACAATTTGATGTCGAAACTCAAGGGACAGAGGATTTTGTTCTTCGCAAATATTGTTGAAACCCTCAGAGCCCCACCCCCCAAGAGTCACATAAAGCCACGAGTGTACTATCGACTCGCCACGCCCACGGACGTCCCCCGTCGACCAATCACAGCGCGAGAAAGAAGCGACGAACCAATGAGATCGCGAGTATTGCGCAACAGAGTATTATCATGGGGTTGAAGCCACATGTGGGTTCAGTTGTAGTTGTAAGTAGCTGGAGAGAGGTGGCGTTGCTGTACTTTCTGACGGAAACAGTTCTTGTGTTACGTCACGAAACAGCATCGTCACTTCAACCCAGGCTAACCCGGTAGGTTACATAATTCAATTTATTTCATTTGCATAATTCCATTCATTTGTCACTTATGCATTCATTTATCGACATAAAATTATGAAATGTTGGCAAAATTAAGTCACTAGGTGAATGAGTAACGAACCTCGGGTTTCTTTTAAATTTCGTTATTCTATTCTTATACTATTCTCCTTTTAAATTATTTTTAAAGGTAAACAAATTTACTAAATAGAGACCCCCTACTGGTTCACAATATCTCTTTGAAACTGCAAAAATTTAATTTTTCAAAGCGAATCTGCGAAATATCGAAATATAATAAATTGACATGAAGTTCAACTGTTCAATGTATTTTTGCATTAACTTCTATTTTTAAATGGTTCTTAAAACAAAATAGTACGAATAAATTAGTTTACTTTGAATTTATTGGTCAAAGAATACAAATTTTATAACTGACTCTTAAAGAAACAGCGAAGGCAGCGAAAATCGACATTTTTATCATAATGAGAATTTTCAAAATTAAAATAGCAGCAATTATCTTCCAATCTCATTTTGTAAGTTTTTGTTTGTAATTTATAAGACAATATTTAGAATCATTGCTTCAATATAATATTGATACAGATAAAATAAGTTCCAGGCAACAAGGCACAAGCTAGGTGTTTATCAGTTTTCCAGAATTCGATCGGAACTTTGAATTTAATTATAACTTTTATATAAATTTTCAGTGAAGACCCAAATAATAATTCAGTGAGTTTACTGTTTTAATAAATAAATTTTCTATCTTCCGTATATGAAGGGAATACTTATATTTTATACACATCGTTTTGATACTTTTGAAATTATAATTCATCATTGGATTCATTGCCGTAAAAGATTTATTCAAATATTAAATCATTATATCAATTATAATTTACAGTTGAAAGAGTTTAATGCATAAATAAATAAATAAAAATTAATACTGTTATAATATAAATATAAAATTAATATGCTTTATTTTTATTTATTTTTTTCACTGTAAATAATAATACCTTTTGAGTTTATAAAATCGTAAGCTGTAATGATTTAATCCAAATCAAAGCAAGGCAGTATGTATAATATTCTATGATAACTGAAACAAAATTAAATGAATGAATAAAAATACAGCACAACATTCAGTAATCTGCTTTGCAGTTAATTTACTTTCTTTATTTAATGATTTAATTCTATTTATTTATTTATTTGAGAGCGTGCCTGTGATTGTTGACGCTTGTTTATAAATCCATATTATTATCAAACCTCATCAATATGAGATTATAATCTTTGTAAAACAACATGTACAACACTACAGCAATCTACTAAAAATCAATAGTCCCTCAGAATATTTTCTATGTTATTCTGCTACTTCAGTCCTGTGTTAGACGACTATATTATTCGTAATTAACTATAGTCATTCACCTTCTTATATCAAATTTATACGAATTTACACCATACCCGTATATCAAAGTTATACCAGTATATCAAATTTATACGTCATAATCAGCAGCAGTTAATGGAGATTTAAAAAAATCATTGTCCACTGATGTAATTACTTCCATTCTTCGTTATAGAATCTGATTATATAGTTTTCGACAGAAAGCTTTAAAATACGTTATAATATGATAAATGTCAGGCTTAGCATTGTACTGTTGCCTATAGTAATCTACGTGAATTATTTCACGCAAGATTCAAAGTTTTTATACGATTTTGGAATATCGCAGCACTTGTTAAAGTCACTATGTCCTCATAGTTTATGAAACTCTCGGAGAAAAGCTGTTCATTGATTTGATTTGATTATATTTGCGTCCATTCAAAGATAAATCCAATGCAACTGCTGAGGTGCAAATTTTATAATAATTATTTTTATAATAGTTTAAATATTTTAATTATACCAGCAATAGTTAAGACAAACTGCTGTAGCATTAATACAGTTGCAATTATTTATAAAATTATTTTCCAATATCAAGTTTAAAAAAAAATCAATAAAAGTATTATAGCAATATTATTATATTTAACATAATTATCAGATCACTGATATTATATAACTGCAATAAAAAATGATTAAAAAATCTTTCAAGATGTCACATACTAAAAAAACGTTTTATATATAAGGATAAGCGTTGACTATTCCGCGGTAACGGTACTCCTAAGAAGCCGGTTGGAAATTTCCGCGGAAAACAGAGTGAAAATTACAAAATCCCTTGCTTTGCGCTAGAAGATCACCTATAAGACAGGCCTCTTTTGAAAATATATCACAAATAATTCGAAATACATGTTTCGTAACATTTGTATACCTTTTTGATAAGAGAACAATTTTAATTGTACAACTTTGCTATCAATATAACTTATTATGTTTAATCCAGCAGATGATTTTTTTTGTTTGAATATTGCTTCAGTCTTCAGGTTAATATTGTGCTGACTGGAATTTCATTTATCTCAGCACTAATCCACTTGACCAGTTACTGCTGCTTGTCAGAAAAAAAATGCTGGTCCGCTAATTCTGCTCATTTCATCAAAAATGTTTGATGTACCGGTACTTCATAACGATGATATGCTTTTATAAGAGCTATCCTAATAATATATGACGTTAAAACATTATTCTTTTGTAATTTGACCAAGGTCTGAATAAACGTCATTGTCTTATGCTTATATAAAAACAGATTTTTTTATACAACGATTATTGCTTTCCTACCCGTAATTTGCAGCATTATGCCGCGGGAGTTCGGGAGACCGAAAAGTGCCTTGTGGAAAAATTACATGTTTTCAAATTTTTAATTTTGAAAACGTAAGAAAGCACACTATCAAGTTGTTGTTGTAACAGCATACGTATAGCTGAACATTCAAATGAAGTTAATTTTATTTTATTTGAAAATAAATGCATTAAAGTTAAACCTCATCTTTTGACGCACTAACAAAAACTGTTTGAAGTATTGCGAAAATTCAAAATGAATGCAAAGTGACTTCCCAAAATTTTATTATCTGATTCATATATAGTAACTGTTACAGAAAACGTTTGTGTTCTGCAGTAGATTATTGAATTCAGATCAACAAAGCTTATTTTATGTACTCCGACTTTTTATTTATTGAAATGGGATCAACTTTTCCATTATGTACACAGTATGATATATTTGTTCAAATAGTTCAAACAGAGAGGTAATAATATAGACTATACTATATAAATATCAAAGTGTTGAAACTAACTCTATCATGTATTTGTAAATTCGCAATGGATACATAAAATGTTGGAATGAACTATTATTGTGATGTATGTACTTGAAATATTTCGTTTTATGGTCAGTTTTTTCATTATTACACTGATGCAATAAAATTATATAAAGAAATTAAGAAATGTATTACAATTTTCGGGAATCACTTGCAAATAAATAGCATGTGAACAACACCAAGCTGCACAATTATTTAATACTGCAATAATTCTAATGCGAGAATTATTATTTTTCTAACCTGTAATATTTTTCAACATGACGTCGCAATTTCCAACACACAAGTCCCGTTTCTTTTGCTTTGTTCTCTATTGTACTCGGTTCTCAAGGTACCTTTAATCGGTTTTGGAAATCGGGAGTTCCCGCTGAAAAATAATGGGCCTTTAAGAATAGGTTATAGCATAACAATAAGATAAAAAATAGTAACTTAATGGAACAAGAACGGCAATGTCTGAAGCTCACTGAAGTCACTGTCCATTATTTAATTTATTTTCCATGGAGTGATTCAAACGAGCAGGCCTTTGCTATAGGCTCTAGCTCTTTTCTATTTATGGTAGATGAATGCTTGCCGGACTCGGTGTGGAATGAAGTCCAGTTGGCTCGTTAAAGGTTGGTATTAAAGTGGTCGACTTGATTTCATAACGAGTTCTACCTCAGAAGGCTTTCACTCGACTTCAGAAATCTCGGACTCGTCTCGTTCAACTTTACGGATATCCTAGCAACGAGCCGTTCAGTAAAGGCATGTCTCGACAAAGCTTGTGTAGAATGGGCGGTTTTAGAGGAGGGGGTCGGGGGGCCCTGGACCTCCCCTTAAGACTTGGCTTTTAAAAAAATTTCACAAAATAAAGGAAAAATATTAAACAAATAAAGTTGAAAATCATTTAAATTTGAATTTTTTCATTAAAATATGCAAAATTTCCTTAAAATTATGTCAATTTTCATTAAAATTTCAGCACATTCTTAAAAATGATCGAAACATTACAGTTTCTGTCATAAAAATGTCAAAAAAATTCTTCCTTCTGGTTTGGACCCCTCCCTTATAAAAATCATATAACCGCATTTGCTGTTTTCAATTTCAAGACGGATGGTTGTAACTTGTATGCCAATATTGAATGATCAAATTGTATAATACAGTGGATATATAACAGTAAACATTCATATAAGAACATTTTACTTCTGCAGTTTATAAATGAGGGGTATAAAGCAAGAATGATCCAAGTGCATTTTGAATAAAATGAAGTTTATTCACGTTTTCGTACACTACAAGAGGTATACTAACACGGACAATAGTAATCTAAGTATAGAAAAATTCTCCAAGGCCAATAAACTACCATACCCACTCTTGCAATAAGAAAATTTTGTACTTTCCTTTGTGCAAAAGTGATCCACGTCAATTAGATCAAAACATCCTTTGGATCATTCTTGTTCTATACCCCTCAAATATATAGAGAGAGTAATAAATCATCTAAAAATTCACGAAACATTTTTACTTTTTAGCATAACAATCACAAATCACTATCATTTCAACTCATAATCACACCCATAAGTTCTGGTCAGTTCTTTTTAAACGAAATTTGCGTTCACCGCGGTTAACCGTACAGCCCGGGTGTCCCGCTCTTTATACCAAATAATGGGACGTCCCAAGCGAACCATAAAAATCGTGTTAATCTCTTTTGTGAGCTACCTTATATACTGATACAGAGCAGTAGCTGTGCCACCCAACTTGTAGAGGTATTTCTTACGATACCTTTGGGACCCCGTATATAGTCGAAGGTATGACCGCAGAACTCGGTAGCACGAGGTATGAGTCTAATGTGTTTCTTTTTGTTTTGGTTTTATCTTCGGCGTGTAGGTGTCACTGGTGATTGCTGTTATTTATTGATGTTAATAGTAAGGAGAGAATGAGTGAGGAAGTCATTTTTGTGGTATTTTAGGAATTTGAGGAGAAAAATCAAATGGAATTATCGATATATTGGAGTAAAGGAGTTGAAAAGTTTAAAGTTGCATGCTAAATCAGTCGGGTTACGCAGTTTTCTGTATAAGTATTATACTTCGATTATACTTCGATGATGAAATAAAAGCTGCCTTAACGTTCTTCTTATAATGTTTATTAAACCGACCATCTGTGCCATTGTGAATAAAAACACAGCATCTTCTAATAAAATATCAGAAAAAAAGTGTTCTTCTAGACAATGTTCAATACATTAAAACTAAAACTTCATTTTTTTTTACTTCGATTGTCAATTCGAACAACGGAGTTCGGAGGAAAGACAAAATATGTATAGAAAATCGAGATTCCCTGCCGCGCTATTATAGAATTTGAGCTATTTTGAAAGTATAGTCAAAGGATTAAAATTATTCCATGGTTTTAATTTAAACCTGTAGCACGAATCAGTTAGGGGTCCCGTTTTGCCTCACAGATTAACGTTCCCTTGAGACATCGA
>JAQIWE010003249.1:0-12017 GCA_034698565.1 Campodea plusiochaeta | reverse complement strand
ACCTCTTTACATTCATATAGAATACACAATCCTGTGAGCTCCATACATCAGTGTTTCACTGTGTATAACTACTTTATCTATATATAACATAGACTTCTGCACGAAGCTCATTCAGCAATAACATTTTTATTTTCAAATAAATATATCAATTGGAAATCAAGAGATTAAAAGTGCATTTCAAAACTTCTAAATTGCGCCAATCCTTTTTTTTATCTTTTACTTTTGCTATGGTTTAATTAAAATAATATTGGAAATTTTTGCAATAGAGCAATCATTTACTATTACTCAAACTATTTTGGCATCGTCGAAGATGATGTGTTGCTGGCTGTAGAATAAGTTCTTGTTGAATACATTTTAAAATTGCTAATTAAAAAGAAAATGTTTCCTACAATTCTTATATGTTTAAACTGGAGCTAATATTTGTGAGTGTTGAGACATTTTATTTCAACTCGTATTTCTGTTTGAAACAGGTAACTTTTAATTATTAAAAATGAAAGCTTCGTAAATTTAAAGAACTTTAAATTTAATTGAGAATCATTTATTCTAGCGTACCTTATTATAACTTGGCGATGGCTCATGTAGATTTAATCGAGATTCTAGATTTCCAATAAATATTATTGAAGATTATCGCGAATTATTAGATTATTGACAGTATAATATTTGCGAGATGGAGGTTTTTCACTAACTTATACAGATATGTGATTTCTGATCCTGCATGAACTAATCCTAATAGAAATTTCAATCTAGTATAGTGGATTTTGAGGGTTCGGAATCGTTACATTGATTTTGAATCTTTATTGTGATGATTCGGAGATTATTAAGAGAATTTGAGATTTTTAGAACATTAAGCATATTGGGATGTTTTACTGATGTATAGTGATATTCATAATTTATGCAAGATTTCCAGTTTCTGCTTTTTTTTTTTTCATGGAGCCATCTGCCAGAATGTGATGTAATCATGCGGATTACGGTCTGATTGGTTTCCAGATTATTTAAAAATAATTTTGTGAATATCTTCTGATTATTTAAGTTAATTTTGTGAATATCTTCAGATTATTGAAGATATTGACGAATCTTTATACTATGTGTAATTGATTACAAATATAATAAATCTTTACAAAAAGCCTCAGCACAGCTATTATTGTCATTTACATCATCGCATTTTAATCTCTTTAACAAAAGTTCTAATATAATTATTTTCAAAAAGTTAATAGAATAATCGACGGCTCTGTATTATTGTTGATAAATTTGGTTTAGACACAATTTCCAGATGCAAAGGCAAATATAAGTTATTAGACCATAATTTCGGTGATTATCATCATCAGTAGCCAAATTGTTGATGACTATTTTGATTTAATTTTTGTTGTCATGCGATGTATAATAGCATGGTATACATCGTTGAACAGATACAGAAGTATAACGAAACTCCTAAATTGACATTTTGCATGTCTGTTGTCACTGAGAATTAGTTACTTTGAAATTTGAAGTTGTTTTCTGATTTTTCGATCATTCGTATTTACCGTTGACTTGTTTGATTCTACTGTTCACGGAAACCATTCCACTTCCTGTTATGATTTTATGTAATTTATTTTATTTATTCATTGGTTATTTATGCTTGTATTATAATTATGTTTATTATTTTTCATGGTAAACATCATACTCCGTTTCCAATAACGCTGTCATCATTGATAATGTCATGTTCTTTTGAGTCATGAGTCATGTTTAATTAGTCAATTACTCGTAATCTATTTATACACAAAATGATATTTTTCGAAGGCTTATAGTATATAAATATTTAATGTCAGTTTGTTTACAAGTGTATTTTTCTAATATATTCGTTAATCGTTATAAAGACCTAATGTTGTGTACATACGTCTTCAAATATACCATTCGTATATCTTCTGTTGTAAAAAGTGGTTACTGAGACAGTGTTAAAGTTATAATCATTGCTAAATTTTAAAAGACGATGTGCAATTAATGTTCATTATAAATTTACAACTAACTAAAATGTAAGTTTAAAAAATAAAATGAATTCTTCAAATATATTCTGCATGATTACCTTTTAAAGAGAACATTGCGAGTTCCTCTGTGTTGTAATAAAATGATTATCACAGAATGACTCACTGTAATTACAATATAAAGTAATAATGACATACTGTGTATATGATATGAAACATGAGTGAAATGTGATCTACGAAGTGGTAACGGTATGTCTATTGTTGTAGAACAAGGTGAATCATTGGAGAGTCCTCCAGAAGAGGTGCTGGGAGCGTTTGGTTATGGAAAAGCAATGCAACAACATGATGAAGATGCTGTCTTCAAAGAAAAATTAAAGAATATGGGGAAAAGTAAGTTTAATGTGGTATTCATATGGCTTATTACGTTCTTATATTATAATTAGGTTCTCAAAAAGGAAACATAATGTGTTTCATTTTTTTCTTCCATGTGTCCATTTTCACAGAGTTTGATTTCGTTCGCACTTACGTCAGTTATAAGACTTTGCATAGGTTTTAGAAAACATTGAGGACATGAGGAGGTACAGTTCAATCGATCGTTTATTTCGACTCCTTTTAAAAATAAATCATTTTCGAAATCCTTTAATGAGCTTAATAGTTCGTTTTAGATATAGTTCCTGCAAGAGTGAAGTTCACTTCCGAAGTATTTAGAGAATCTAACAGTTGTTTATTTTCGACTACTTGATATTTTGGCTATATATACGAGCGTAAAAATGTACCAATAATTTTATATTATTTATTCCTCTGCTTTGAATAATTTATTATAATCTGTCTCTTAATAATTTTTGTTGTATTAATAAAATCCGTGAGCTTTTACTGAAATTATTTATGCCACTCTTGTCTTTCACAATCTTCGATATAGGCTGCTTTCTGCGATTTAGTAGTCCGTATTTATAAGATGAATATTACCTTCGTGTCGTCACAAAAAATATTTAAATTCGAATGAATCTAAGAAAGTAAAAAAAAAAAAAAAATTGGAAAGTAATTCAAAGTGAACTGTAGATTCCTCATTCAGGCATTCGTGCACTTTAAAAATAAGTTTCTTTTCTTGGGAAAGAGAAAAAAAAGAAAAAAATGAATATATGAAATATTTGTTTGTTATTTAAGACATAATTTATCAATAAGAAATACTTTGTTTACTGACTTGCAGAAGTCTGACAAATATAATTGATCAATGAAGAACAGATACGTATGAACTAAATTTGTAGATAGAAGGTTTATAAACGGATCTCTTGATTTTTCTTAAGAGGTGAAAAAGTAAGTATTTTATGATGAAACTACCAACACTGCTTTTTAGTACATCTTCCACTGATTCATTTAAGCCCTGTTTCAAATCTGTACGATAATTTTAAGTGGTTGAAACTGCCCTCTTAAAATAAAATACTCGGGCAAAGAATGGTGAGCATTTTCAAGTATATGGAATCCATGTAACCCTCTCCACCACCATGCCAAACCAGACAAAGCCTAGGAGAGGGTCAAAATGTAACAAGGATGACACTACATTATAACTCATGGACTGATGGACAGCTAACTAATTCTGTCTTGATGTAACTTCAATTTTCTGTACCAAACTGGAACAAAGATAATGAACACCTTAATAAGTAATTTAAATGACTTTGTGAGTTATTTTGTACATATAACTAATCGGCTTTATATTATGAAAAGCTGTAGGTGTAAGTATTCTATGTCTTATTTAGAGTAAGTTTTTGTTCAGATAGTACAGCCATAAACCATTAGTAATGAATAGTAGTTTTTATAATTACTTAATTTATATTCATGTATGCTGTTGTTAATGAGTGTATAATTGATTCTATACACTAATAATAATAGCACACCTTACATGTAAAAATACATTTAGATGTTTTAGAACATAGTATTTCATTATTAATTACTGTATTATAATTTACTATTGTATTTTTGTACTGAAGGTGTGGTTTTACAATCATTCTTGGTATGCTTAGACATTTCTGAACTTAACGCATTGCTGTATTTTCTAAACCTAATTGTAAATTCAATTTAAAGAGTCAAGGTTGACCTTTATAACTTGGCTTTCAAGTATTTTTGACCTAACTTCATTACACATAACTTCACTGAATTTGAACTTTTTGACAATACAATAAACATGGGATTTGGATCAGCTCGAAGGAAAACAAATTAACCTCTCCTAATAAACCTAAAATGACCATAACTAGAAGGATATTTCTTTAAGTATTGCTATAGTAGGTATTTTGTACTTTTAATTTCGTGAGTGGTAGTTTAAAAACTTAACTGTAAACCTAACTCCTCTGCTCTCGTTCTTTAGTGTCCCGTAAGAAGTTTGCTCAGTTGGCCCGTGTGTTCACTGGTCGTAAGAAGCGTAGTGCAAAGCAGATCTTAAGTGGTGGTCCAGCTCCATCTAAAGATAACTTACTACTGAGTGCTGAACCTATACTAGTGGATGATGAACTCGATGAAGGGGATGGAGAAGATGAGAAGGAACCAGTACTGGTAAGAACGACTTTCCATCTATACTTGAATATTTATAATTACTGATCTGATAATATATCCCTGGAAAGTGAAAGATATCTAAAAAGTTTTAGTGATGATCAAAATGTTGATCTGATAGTACATTTTTAATTTTAAATATTGGAGATAACTGCTATTAACTATTTTTTTCTATCTTATTATAATGTATAAACGAACTAATTATTAACAGTAACAGGAACTTTTAAAGTACAAGTCAAATTTAATATTAGAGTACAAAACATAAATATCCAACAGTATTGTAGCATAATTTACTTGGAAACTAAAATTTAAAATAAAATGTCAAGTTTCAAAGAAGTCAATTTGATATGGTCATCATTGAGTAAATAAAAAATTCCATTGTCTTTTTAAAATTCCATCATAGCTGTATTTTTAATTTCTGTTGGACCTTTATTATGTTTTTATGTAGAAAGTAAATTTTGATAGAACAGTTCCCATAATAACAATTTCATTATTAATATAATTATTCCTTTCTCTGCTCTAGATTGACCCTCCGTCATCTCAGCCCCCTGCCCCTCCCACTTCTACAATGTTCAGTCACCAAGGCCCACGACAAGCAGGATTCACTAAACTGGAAGGACAGTGATTTACAACAAATAACTAGCAAGACTTGCAACCATAGGATATTTTCAGTTGCTTCCACTACAGATGATTGCAAGTCTTACAGGGAAAGTTATTGTAATTCCAGTTTTATGGAACGTTCTGTTTAAGATAGGAAAGTTCACTGGCTACAAATGAATGTTTTCAGAGGTACACAAGTATAAAGTTGTAGATGGAAAATAATACACAATGAAATAACAGTACATTATGAGAAATTATGGGGCAGAAGTTTTTTTAATGGTGAGTTTTATGTGATGAAATTGTTGGTCATAATCTATTATAGTTGAGTGCATGCATTGATAGATTAATGTGTATTAAAATATATTTACTTTATGAAGTTGTTTTAAGTTTTGTTACATTTATAGCTGTTATTTAACTGTTTTTTGACTTTCAATATTGTCAAATACCGTAAATAAACTCTTGACTGAATACTTTTTTATCTCATGTTTTCGTTTATGAAGTCAACATGTAAAGATATAGTAAAGTTTGAACTGATATCATTTATTAAAACTGATATCAACATTTATTTCACATAATACTTACTTTCCAAACGTACAAGTTTGTGACTTCTGAAAGACATCTCATTTGAAACTGTTGAAATTTCCTGTATTGTCAGTAAATTAAATGCTGTGATGGTATGGTTGTCTACATTAACACTTGGTGGTGCTAGTTGTAGGCTTGTTTTCTCACAAAAGCTAAATTATTTTGTGGGCTTTTAATGTATGAAAAGCAAGGCCTGGAATTTACACATGAGTTGATTATTTGTTATAGTTTTTACATATTTGTATGTGGCATCTTCTTAGTGTAGGTTCCTGAGGTCATGCTTTCCATGCAGCTTTCTATATCATCAGCATACCACTCTTCATGTTCTATATATTATCGTCACAATGACAGCTTACAATTAAGCAACAGCACACTGACTTTGAAACTGCAATGTTACAATAACTATGTCCAGAGAGTGTAATTTCATTGCTAGAGATTTCCACTCAAATACTTATTAAACCTATTTTTTGTTAAATTCATTATCTGTAACCTGCAAAAAATCAGATCAAAAGATAAAACATATATTACACACAATCTTAAACATCTATTCAAATAATTTTTTTGGAAAATTGTAGCCTTGATCTGCACATTATTGGAAATAAATCAAATGATATTGTGTTCTGAAATTTGTTATTGTTTCTAATTTGACATAATTCTATTACAATTCAGGAAATAGTTAGTCAGTATACTTCTGTTAAAAAAATTAGGGCTCCAAAATGATGTTAATATACAGTAAATTTTGAAGTACTGACATGAGTAGTAAGCATTAGTTTTTCTTCAGTGTGCTGTTGTTATATTAGGTTGTCATTGCTTCATGTCCCCTACTGGTTGTATTACTATTTAAAGTATGGCTGTGAGTATGTATTTCCTTTACAATATTTTAGTCACTTGATTTAATCATGTAGATTCTATTGTATTTGTTAAGAATATTAGAGTTTAAGACAATTTATTTTATTGTTTGAGATTATTTAAAAATATTACTGGGTATGTCATTTTTCAAAGTGTTTTATGTGTGTTTGCTCATAATTCCCCCCGCCGTTCCAACATGTTTTCTCAATTTTGAGGACCAATCTTGTTTATTGTCTTTTTCAATCAGATTGTGTGTTGAAAATAGGACAATAAGAATACCATCGCTGGTATTTTTGTAGAAGGAATAATTTGATAATAATTTTGAAAAAATAACTTTTGGTTGTGTGACTGATGAACTAAAATGAATGAACAATAAAAAAATATGAACATGAAGAGATGGAAATATGATCACTTGGTTCACCTTTAAAATTAAGGCTTTGGAAAAGTTTGTCAAGTTGTTTAAATAATATAAAATAGTCAAAAGAAATTTAAAGATTTAATTAGTATCTTGCTTATAAAATTGTTTACAATTAGTTCTTTTACATTTTGTTTGTTGATGAACGTATTCCTCAATTATTTTGTACCATTTTACACTAATTGCATCTTCAAAATGTGAATGGTTAGTCAACTTTCTAATTTAACCTCTGCCTTAATTCAAGCAACCCCTTAGTTCCTGTGATAACACTGCACTTTAACTTGCAGCTATTTGTATTCTTCCTTTACTATCACGAACCAAGTGAAGTTTATCTTTTCCCAAAACCCACGGAGTGAAAAATGCCAACCCAGAAAAAAAAACGAATCTCGTCTTTTTAATTGTAGAACCAGCTGCAAAACATGATTTGAAACGAAGCCGTTTTAACCTGGTGCCATATCAGTCAGAATTATTCATTGCTGTATAAAAAAAATGTTTCATTTCATGTTTTCCAGTGAGTCATGATACATGTGTCAAATTTGTAGTTACAGAACCATGATACGTTGTTTATCATCTATATAGTTAACTATTACCTGGATGTTATATAAGCTGGAATTACACAAATTAACAAGGATTAGTTATATTTGATTCACTCATCATTTTTAATTTTTTACGCCCCCAACTTTCTTTATGAAACTAGAACAGCTTATTTAAATTCTATTGTTGACTACCTTTAAGCAACTCTGGTGTAACGTATATTATCACTTTATCAGCAAGTTCGATTGTGAAATTTTTTAGCTAGAGAAATGTTGCTGAAAGGTTAATTGTAAGTTCTGTTAAGTTAATTTCAGTAAGTTAACAGCAAATAATCCACTGCATGAAGAACAACTGTAAATCTCAAAATATATTGCTGTGAACATGTTGAATCTCACTTTTTCTTAATCCTGTGCCAATTGTGTAAATCCAGTTTTATGGACTTTGTGCCATTACATTTAAAAGAAGAATAATGTATTTATTGCATAGACTACTTGAATGTAGAGTATATTATATATAATAATAATAACAGCAAACTGTATATCACATTTATTACGTAACAAATGAGTGGGGACATATGAACACTGGCATTTTGTGGGAGAAGTGAATAAAACTATATGAAATATTGCGGAAGTAAAAGTGCATTTTTATTTAACTGTTACAGTGAGTGGTATATAATACAGTGATATACATATAAATGCATTATCGTTGTGTGAAGAGTCCACCAGCAACTGGGAGGTACTTCCATGGATGAGATCTGCTACGACCCCTGAAACATTAGAAAAGAAAGGGTTGGAAAAACATACAAATGCTGATTTGCTTTTGAAGTCCAACAATTTAAATGGCTGACAAAATTTATTGAGAAAGAGTTTAGAAATATAAACAAAACATAGCCTTGATTTAAGTCATTATTGATATAATCCAAATGAGATCTCAAATTGCAAAAGTAATATTAAACAAAGGTATAAATAGATATTCAATAAGACAATTTATACTTCATGAAAATGCGAAAACGTAATATGCAATTTTATATTTAGTGAGTTATCGGACAGAGGTTAATGAACAATGTACGAATAACATTGTCCTGTGTTTATAAATAATCTTTACCACAGCTCAAGAAAGATTGTGATCACCTTACTTAATGATACAAAACTGGAGTGCTATGCAAAACAATAATGAGACATCACAGTCTTCCCAGCAGTATCAATTTTTTATATAGGATTAGTGTGATTTAAATATAGGACACTGTTTTTGAAATTAACGATATAATATCTAGTATGTTACAAAAAACATGAAACCTACATAAAAAATAATGTTACATTTGTGGTGTTTTTTAACATCAAAATGCACTTTTTCCACATTTAGCAGTAGATTAGAAAGGTTTAAAAGTTTTGCTAAGCTTTTGTACTGAGCTTATGAAATTAATTTTAACATTTTGTCACTTTTTAAACAGTGGAGATATCAGAATGAAGGGGTTTTCTTCTTTATTTTTGGTTTTTATCCCCTTCTCTTGAAATATAGGACAAGTTACGAAAATATAGGACAATATAGGACCTCTTTTTAAAATATTGGAAATATAGAACATCTGGGAGGACTGACTACATCAATACTTTTCCAAGAAATATGATTTAAATGATCTTAATCCTTAATTGGAATGATCTTTTCTTGCAGTGAATATGTACTTACTTGACAGTTCTAAAGAATACTTTCTCCTTGGTTCCATCTGTATTTCCTCCATGTAATTTATTGTTACATTCAACTAATAAATCTAAACATACAAGTAATCTATGTAACTGACATGTTAACAGTAAGTCAGAACATAAACCCAACTCTGCAATGTGAATGTTAATCTCCTTCTCAATGTCCTGGTCAAACATAATGAAGGAAGACAGAAAACAAAATGTTAATGACTAATGTCAAGCATTTTTTAGTTTAGAGGAAAATATTTGTAAAATTGTAATGTAATAAAAGTGAGAATTTAATTACATGTACCGGTACTAGTTGTGATGGTTACAGAATTATTTTTTGTAAACTATTAAAGCGAAAATGGTATGTTATATTAATTTAATAACTGTAGGTCTATTTCTGTTAATCAGTGACTATAATAGCAGAATTTGTACATTAATGAATTCAAATTGCACTGTAAGCAGTTTCAGTGAAATGTTTAATAATTTTCAACAAGTGACTGGATTCCATTCAAAAGTTTTGCATGCTCGTAAAGGGTGAACAAGTATAGACCATTTACATCTATAGAGCACGAATATTTAAGTAGAAATTGGCTGACTCTCTAACAAGTGGGTATTGCAAATTGCCCTATCACACGAATGCCTTGAATCACGAGCAATATAAAAAGAACCTTCAATTTAATCACAAACCAAACTAGACCTTACCCTAATGACATCTGAATTCCTTGCTGTAAGTTCTCCATTAGAATTAAGACTGAGTGAAAATATTGGAGCGGTTTTTGGATAATCAGGTTTCAATACAATCAAAGCTGTAATACGATCTGAAACAAACAGAAAATAACTGTCAAAAACTAAACGACACATGCACGTTCTACTTTTTCTCACACTAAATATAGTATTTCAAGATACAAAATATTCACTACGACTAAGCATTAGTTTAGTTATGTAAACTACAGTAATACTGTAGTGTAAACATTGACTTCAATAAAATTATAAAGCGTAAGGGAATTAAATAAGCTGAAAATAAATATATATACTGACATACCGGTACCTTACATATTAAATAAATTATTAATGACAAAAAATATTCATGCGTTCAGTGTGTGTTCGTAGCTAAGTGGTAAAGCCCCTATCCTGCAAGCAACGGGACGAGGGTTCGAATCCCATCACAGTGCACTGTATGATACACAAGAACAATATATCATGATAGAGATGCAGAAAAGGCAATAAATGTATCAAAGTAAAGAGTATTGGCTATGCAGGGATACGTTTTCAAAAGTCCTAACAAAAATACAGTAGTTAAAATTAAAAGTTCTTTCAGTAGGAAATGTACTATTCCATTACACTGTTTTAAAACTTACAGAGTGAGCTTTTCTCCACTATAGTCTTGAAGAATAGATCTCCATCGTTGACTATATCTTCAGTAACCAACATCTGTGTATACTCGGCTGATTTATAATCACACCATGCCATTTGCTTCCATGACAACAGACGAGATAACACCTTTGAAGGGAAGTGTGATCTCAACTCAGTTGGGTAAGGGGGAATACTACCAACCTCTGGAAAATAACAAAACAGTGTAGTAACTGAGGAATGGAAATGAGAGAATAATTATGAAGTGATATTCTGAAATTAAGTTTACTACAATATATTTCTCAGAATAATTGTACATTGAAGATCATGGCAGGGAATCCTCATTGCTTCTCAGCTTATAATCATTGAACAGGATTTTTGCTTTTAATTTATTAAAAAATAAAATAAGTAAGTTAACAGAGTTCCACTTCAATTTTATGGTGTAGGGCAAAAGTTTTTCTGTTGAAGCAAATTGATTCAATAACTCAAGTGTAAATAAACATAATTACAGTATTAGGATGGTTTTATCCTTTACAGATGATACCACAATAAAACACAATTCATGTTTTTTATCAACTAGCAAGGGCAAAACCATCTTCAGAAAATTACAGTTGTTTATTGTTCTTCTCCTGTACTTGCTAATTATAAATAGTTTAGTACCTAGCATAGCAATCTGCTTGGCAAGTGCAATCCTGACTTTGAGTCTTGTTTTGATAGCACTCATAGCCTGTTCCATATCAGTTGCATATTCAGTGGGTAATGTGGATAACTGTCTGCTCAGTACTAATTCTTGTAACTCTTCCTTTTTCTTTAGTTTCTCTGCATTTCCCTGCAGGAATTCCAAACCTGCTATACGCTGAGCCCATAAGTATGGATAACCAATCTCTCGGATAACCTAAGGATATAACAGTGAACAATGATAAGTTTTTAGTTTAAACAAGCTTGCTAAATAAAATTAAATGCAGAATCTGTTATAATTTAGTATTAGTGTTTAATGTTTTTTGTAAACTGATCTTCAAAGTTTGGTGTCTCGTATATTTACAAGAATGAAATAATCTGATAAAGTACAGTAACAGGTAGGCCTAACTCATAAGAAAAACTTGAAATTTACAATATTATACTAATTAAACGTTAATTTTGTCAATGTTTCATCAATCTCATCATAATCAGAAAAATATTCCTGTTTCAAGGAATTGAGCTCATGGGCGCCGAGTTTTGAAAAAGCCAATGGGTGCAAAACCAGGCTCGGATGTCGAAGCCAGATGCAAATTTCGGGGGATAAAAAATTCGCTAAAATCAAACAGGGTAGCCGACCGCCCGCGAAGCGCCAGCACTATGGTTGGCGCGAGCGAATAAATTTTTGAAAATTATTGTTAAAAACACAGTATTTTAGAGCGTTTCTGCTGATATTTTGGAATAAATGACTACAAGTTTCTAATTTTTTTTAGTTTTCCTTATGTTATCTGCATTCTTCTGTCTTTTATGTCCATATATTTTGAAAAA
>JAQIWE010003248.1:0-12017 GCA_034698565.1 Campodea plusiochaeta | reverse complement strand
CGTTAACCACAGTGGTTAACGCACAAGCCCGGAAAGCTTGGAGACGTGGGTTCGATTTCCACCACAAACATGAATATTTTTTGTCATTAATAATTTATATACTATGTACGGTGTATGTCTATTTATTTATTTTCCTTGTACGTCTTTGATATCCAGTAATACTTTTGTACCATTCGACGAAAATTTATTACGCTAACCCAATAAAAAATAATGAACGACTAATTACATATTCCGACCCAGTAATAAAAATTAATAAACGACCAATTGTATTACAACACGGTAATAAAAATTAATAAACGACCACTTCGATAGAAACCAAGAAACTATCTTTCTGTAGAAAAAAATATAATTTATAAACCCTTCAGAAATTCCTGCCGCGGATATATTTGAAGGGCCTATCCATCAAAAAAGCAGAAAAGTTGGGAAAAGTCCGTATGGAGGTGCAAAAAGTGTGAAATTCTGGAATTTGAGTGGATCAATGGATGCCATCTATTTTGAGTCGGAAGTTTCTGGAAAGCGATTTCACTGCCATCTGCCACTGACATCTTACAACTTGAAGGAAAGTAGTGCTACTGCAACTGCGAGTTGAAAAATCCTCTTCAAAAAAAGTATATGTCGTTATAAAGGGTCTGTGAATGTGAAAAAGTTTTTTTTTTAGGGTTGGTGGTGTGATTTTAAGGAATATTTTGGTTAATCTATAAAATAAGCATTTTAATCGGAATCAACAATGGAGCTTGTCGAGAAATCGAGCCAATATACAGATTTATGGAGATAATACGAACGAAGAATCGCTAGTACAACGATTTCTTCATTTCATTTATTTTATATTTCATTTTTTGAGTGGTTTCTACAGTATGTAGTAGAAAATAATATGATGATATTTTTACGAATCTTTAGATTTGCTTATTTCATTCGTAACATAAAAGTTCATATTCAAGAAGGCTCTACTCAGTAATACAGAATTATTCCGTAAATTTTCAAGTTTATTGTAAACTCATTTTCAAACATGTGCAACTTTCCTACTTTGTAACACGTTTGAAAATGAGTTAACACTAAAATTTACGGAATAATTCTGTATTACTGTCTAAGTATAGAGTGAATATGAATTATCAACAATCTCAGGCTATGGGCAATTTCTTACGTAACATAAAAGATAAAAAAAAAAAATAGCATGATGCACAAAATATAACAATTTGCAGTTTTTCCACAGTATTTTGAAAGAAAAAATATCTCATTTTCTTCTACCGCATATCTATTTCAAGGTGACTTTAAACCCAGATCATCTATGTTTATTAAAATTCTATTCTAAACAAAATCCAATATTTTGAAACTAATATATTTTACACATCATATCCTATAATGAATATCAAATTTACAAACTTAAAAATTATAATTTCCCTATTTCAAAATACCTATCTCAGTTTTCTAATACACCAGAAACCTTATTGAAACACAACCAAAAGTTTCTCATATACCAAAATCTCCTTATACTTTCAAAATACTTTGTATCACGTTATATACTGCCCTTCATATAAGTATACACGAGAATACATTATAATGTATATAGGTGCTGGAGAGTTCGTAATGAAAATATCCTTCAATGTGATACCATGTGTGAAGTGCAATATACTGTCATCCTATATACACCTACTAGCATAGTTGCAATTAATATGGGCGATGGCAATGGGGGGTCAGAAAGAAGAGTTGGATTTGAGTCCATGAAATTAATTTTGAACGCGTAAAATAGTTTTTGAATAATCATTGTGTCAGTACAGTTTTCTTTTGACAAATCGAATCTGTAAGTAGGGAATTGAGAACGGAATATAAATATTAAATTTGAGATTAATCAGATATTTTTGTTTTACATTATCTTCTTTCTCAGTGCTGTAGGCTATATACAGATGGAAAATTATTATAAAGAAAATTAGCATGTTAGCAATGGTTTAATTTAGCTGTCATGGACGACTTTCGTTAGTATAATCTCCCAGCTTGCTCATTATCATAGATGAGTAAGTTACTTTTAAAAACGTATCGAGTAAAATATAAAGTTCTTTTTTCAGAAAAAGTATCTTGATTCTAAAAAGATACTTTGCAAAGTATCGAATGTTACTTAAAAGGTACTTCTCGTTTAATGATTGATATATAAAAGTCTCCAGAATAGTTTCTGACTTTCAGTTCTTTTAATACCTTAAAAGAGATCAAAAATATTTCCAAAATTTCGATTCCTGAAAACCAATGATCATTTGTAAAATGCCATGGGAAATATTGCGAGCGCGCGTGAAAACTTATCTTTTAAAAGATAACAGATAAAAAGTATCGAGATACCTTAAAAGATACTTTTTCCAAAAAAGATGTCGAGATACTTTAAAAGATATTTTTTTCTATATGATTTTACTGATGTTCAGAAGTTCAAATATTTTGGCGACACATCTAAGAAACGAAAAAAGAATGAAAGATACAAAAGTATCTCGATACCAGGTATCTAGATACTGGCAACTCGGTACTACCCATCTATGTTCATTAAATTAGAAAAGCTCAAAACCTAACCCTCCCATTTCTTAAATTGGGAATAAAGAGAGTCATAGACTGGCAAATCTCACATGATTAATGGAAATATCAAATGGAAATATACTACACTGAATATTAGAGAAATTTAGGCTAAACAGTAGGTGGTTTTGTACCCTTGATATCCACACACTAGGGACTGATTTCACCAGATGGTAAGGAATGGGCAGGCATGTGACCGCGACCAAACCCCGCTTGTGGGTATCAAGGGTACTAAACCACCTGGTGTTTAGCCTAAATTCCTCTAATATTCAGTGTAGTATATTCCCATTAATCATGTGAGATTTACCAGTCTTTGACTCTTACCAATTTAATAGTATAGCTCATATTCTTCAAAAATTAACCTCCTACTTCTCTTACCCCCTACCACCGCCCATTGTTGCCTGCACACTGTAGTCTTTCACCAATCCATTGTGATTACAATAATGAAATGTATGCAGGTGCATTTACATGTTATATACTGCTGCCCTCTCTATATAACAGTGTTAAGTAAGTATTATGAAAAGAATTACAGCTCTATCTACTACGTACATATTATAATTAATAGAGTAGTGAGATATGGAATTTTAGTGAAATCTATGCTGCTTTTATGGTTTTATGTACTGTATGAGGTGTTTTGAGTCGTAAACAACTCAAAAATGTTAATGGTGATGTTGTGTTGTGTACTGTGGAACTGGAATTCTCCTGTTTGTAATGTGTAAATGGATGCATTATTGTTAAAATATGAAATATTGCTTGTAAAAAAAATTATGAGTGTATTAGTAATGTATTATTGTAACTTTTTATAATGTGGATATCTGTTTTAATTATGTTATTATACCGCCTGCAGATTTTTTTGCACTGTAATCTTTTTTATACGGTCATTAGGGAATCTACAATCTACTAAAGAATCTTTTAAATGTAAGGACTATCTGCTTAAACTGACAAGGTTCTTACAAAATAATAATACAAAATGAGAAATGAAGAAATAAGATTCTATGAAATACTACCTTATGAGGATCAGAGTATTCTCTAGATTACGTAGTCAGTTTTATTTCATTCACTAAGAGTTGCTTTCGCTAACGTATGTCTCCGAAAGTTGTCAATTATATTTGATTCGTGAGATATTTCATTATTGTATTGCTGAGTGTGACCTAGCTGTCAGAATGATAGTCACATATTTCTTAACAAGACACAACAGACACAGAAAGAAACTTTAAAACTTGTAACCCAAAATTAATACACTTTCTTACAAAGACGAGTTCACGTCTCTGAAGACTAGATTCCACTAGAGTAAAATTTTATTCGGGTCATTTTTTGTACAGTTTAAATATTTAGTCTGCATTCTTTTTTCTTAGGGTAAAAACAGCAAAATCGTTCCGAGGGCAGAACTAAAATCGAAATTAAATGCAGTAAATTATCAATGTTCATGAAATTAGGCCAAGTTCAGTAAACTTCAATGCTGGTAATTACAATAAGCAAAGGTAAAAATAACTGGTCTTGCAGAATACAGGCAAACGTGACAATAATTTACTCTTACCTTCATGCAAAATTCATAATTCATCTTTGAAAGTTTCGATAAAAAACAATAAATCTTCGTTACGCCCTATTTATTTGCAAACACGAGTTTTGAACTACAACTAAACGGCCAGCACTGATCCGCCATGTTGTTGATTTTCAATAAAAATTTGTTTGGGGCAAAATTTTATCCCTTGCAAAAAGTTTAAATATTTTTATTTTTGATTCAAAATGATTTCACCTTCAATTTTTTATCAAAATATTGACCCTGTACTGACTCGATGGAAAGTAGGCTTTTAAGAAGTGAAATCTGTTATGTAAAATAATTTTTTGCACTAAAAAGCAATTTTCTTTAAACTAACAAACAAAATACACGAGTTTTACTGAAAGGTCGGTATAGCCACATTGGGACATTTGAGTCAAGTACAGATTGGGGGACTGGGTCGAAATATATATAACCCTGACCTTTCTATTTTTCACATCACACATCTCCCAAAATATTCACATTTTCGGAAGCCCATTATAACCTCGATGAATGGTATATCTTAAGAAAAAAGATAGATGCTTTTTTTTTCTCTCTCTTATATAAACTGGAAACTCAGACAATAGCTCATTTGCATATTTAAATTTGTGCAGAGGCAATTTCAAGTTGAAACTTTTAATGGAGACTTGTGGGCAAAAGATACAGATAAATCTCAGATAATTTTATACCGCAGTTATACGAAAAAGGTCGGGGGATTTTCAGTGAAAGATTGCAGAATGGGTTACTGGTTACAAGGGTTCAAATGAAGCAATTTTACTTTCTAATTATAAATGAAATGTTTTTAACTGACTACTTTGCATTGGAAAAATAAATTAAGAAAAAGAATAATTTCGGGTCAAGTGGGACTCGAACCCACTACCTCGGTCTATTCAGGACCGTTCTCTACCAACTGAGGTATTGAATCCGACAATTTTTTTCTTAATTTTACATAATAGTTTTTCTTAATTTTACATAATAGTTTTTGTTAATTTTACATAATAGTTACTCGTCAAATAGAAGCATATGTGTAATAGTGACATTTATATGTTCACTGATTTGATAAAACATTAAAATAATAACATTATTGTTAATTTTTTTGTATGGGTGAGGATAGCAGGAGGACATGATGAAATGGCTCCTAGAGGTCCATCATTGACTAAAAGGTCATTAGTGTAAGGAATAAATATTCTGGAAAAGAGAGAAAACTAATGTATTCCAGGAGAATTTCCCATTAAAAATTTCCTGAAAAAATGCAAGTTAAATTTGAAATTGAAAATATTGAAATTAGAGTGTTGTATTTGAAAACTAAAGGTAATTTCTAATTAAGTATTTAAATGTGGTAATTTTTTTTTACTAAGGTGAATATATTTGGGTAGTCTATTCCAAATCTTTATCCCTTTGTCGAGATTGTTTTTTCATTTGGTAGAGGTTTGCAAAGGAATATATTGTATTTTGAAATGGAATGAAATGATTAAATAACTTCTTTGTATTAGAAAAATAAATTAAGAACAAAAAAGAGATGCTGGGTTCGAAGTCCTATTTGATGTTTCGAGTTCAATTTGAATCGAAATTTCTCATGTTTTTAATATATTTAACTATTACAAAGTATTCATTTAATCGTGTCATTTAAAGTCACATTTTCTGCTAGTAGTTTAAAGTTTGGTGTGAAGTTTTCACCTCTAAGTTTTGAAAAACAAGTGCTAAAGTGGAATGTTGATACCCTCATATTTCATAGTTGATACTCTCATATTTTATAATAACATTATTTTTTTTAACTATTTCCAGTGTTTTCTATAATAATAGATAATTATTCCTGTAATCTTTATACGATTTTTCTTCAGAATTACATTTTTTTTAAATAAATTTATGCTTTTTATAAATGATTTATGTAGTGTGCGTACTGGGTAGAAAAACACTCTTCGAAACTAAGCACCAAAAACTCTCTATGAACCAAGTTTGTAAATTAAGGTAACAAGTGTATTCGTTAAGCCTATTATAGTACAGACACGTCCAAACGACACCTTTTGAATGATAAGAACACATAGTCAATACTATATGCTGCTCTATATAGATACTGTATATGATTTAAACGGATGGCGATTTTAAGATCTTTGATTTTACAGAGAGCATAAATGTTTTTTGTATGTCATATATTTTATCAATAAAGAAGGAAAATCAGTTAAAGGCTCATTCATTTTCAGCGGGAAGTTCCGATTTCCAACACAGATTAAAGGTCTCTTGAGAATCGAGTACAATAGAGAACAAAGAAAGTGAAACGGGACCTGTGTGTTGGAAATCGGGAGCTCCCGGTGGAAAAAACTGCACATTTTATTTTGATGTAATAAATTAATGGAACAATCAGAAAGGAATGAACCTTAAATCATTTATTCAATATTTCGTTTTTAACAAATTTTTATAATTCCAGCTTATCTACAGCATATTCTGTTACATGGTTACAACTCAACTATAGTTTATTCTCCAATTAATCATCGATAACAATTTATTATTGAATAAAATGATATAATTATATTCCATAACAATTTAATGAGATCTTGTCAACATGGACCAAAGCCTTGAAGGCAACTAAAATTATTACTTACTATTCAATATTTTAAAAATGAGAAGAGTATCAATAAATTATAATAATTTAATTTATCAAATCCTTTCTCTTTTCTTAATATTTACTTTTAATATAGTACTTCAAGATACATTCCTTTTGTATTTGAGTCTACAATCGAAAACTGTATCTATTGGTTTTATTCAAATTGCTCTAATAAGCCTATACAAAGAAACTCTGAAGCTAACTGTATCTTCAGTGGCGTAGGCAGAGAAATATGGTAGGGGGGGGGGCGGTGTATGCCAACTCATCTAACAGTGCTTTTTACTATTTTGACTAAAATTATTATCTGTTGTCGTAGCTTAGCGAATGGATATCAGACTATGGCACATGAGGTACCTGGTTCGAACCTGGTTTTGATCAAATTTATGTATGTGGTGAAAACCCATGACTGATGAGGTTTACCCAACCTTATTTCAATTGGTAAAGGGTGAAAATCCTTTGGGGTAAATATTGACAGGAGAATGGTGCTAACCATACCATTTTCAATTTCTGGGTCGGGATCACGGAAGCAAGAAACATTGCATCCATGCACTCCAAGTCATTCATAGCATATAGAAGAATTATTATTTTACTGAGAAATAGCATTACATTGATATTTTCATCTGTTATGTATACTTTACATTTAAAAGATTATTATAGTTTACAAAAAATATCAGCTAAGCTTACAGTATGATATTTTTCGTTAATGCTTAAAAAAAATGACTTGAAACTGACGTGCAGTAGTTCCTGAAACATACCCCTCAGAACCTGAAGACAGAGAACTCTCACTTCATCTCAATTTTCCTATTTATACGATCAAGAATAAGATAGAACTTCAGATATCACCTCTATTTAGTTTTTATAAAATAATGTTATAACATTGTACCGGAAATGCTTAGAATTTTATAGTTTTCTGAGCCCTCCACCTAAACTTTAAATTCAGAGAAGCCGAAATTTGAAATTTTGTATTACTCACCAAGTATAAGGTCGCAAATCGTTATTTTTATTTTGGATTGCATTCGTTATGATAATATTCAAATATATTTGTGAAAAATACTCCGATTAATAAACAAAATGGCGCCTGTAGAGACAAAAAGTTCAGCTTGTTTAATGCTAATTATAATTTAACAATTGATAGGAGCTTAAAAACAAATATCATTTTGGATTATACATCTGTACATGTAAAACAACATTTTTCTATCTTTTCATTATGTCATTTATGTATCATGACAATGATTAAAAAATAAGTAAAGTAGCATTAAAATAGTATTGGATTTAACATGGAATTATGCTGAAACTCAATTTTCATTCTGGGCAGAGGAGCCTTAATTTACATCATAGAAAAAAATCTATTCCAATAAGCATTTATTTTAAAATCAACATAATTAACATTTCAAATAGTACAATTGTACAACACTCTATAACATAGCAAAAGCAGGAAGTGAATTTCAACATAAACTTACAATTCATTGAGTCTACAACTACACACTTTGTGAACTAAATTCTTTGTAGAGATAAAAAAATATCAAAGAAAAACAAAACGAAAATATTGAGTAGCTAAAAGAAAGAAATAGGACTAAAGCTCTTTGATGTTCTCGCAGTTTTTTGAAAGCTTACTTTTTTAGAAGTTTACTCAATGAATACTTTGTATGTACGTTTAAAAGAAGTAAATTATTTTTTAGAAGCATGTAGGTTTTCAAATCCTTTTTATTTACTTCTGCTTTGAGAAAATTAAAATTTCAGTGATAAATAATATTTTCGAAATAAAATTTCATAATTATGAAAGTTTTTTTTTTATTTTTTTTATTTTTTTTGAGAACTTCGTTTTAGTTTGAAGATCAATGTACATAGAACTTACTGCTCTTACATTAGATCACTGATGGAATAAAAAGTATTTTGAAAACTTTCCAACAGTAATATTTTATGAACTTGCATCAAATGTAATTATGTTTCATCTAGAATTTTTCTGCGGGACAGGGCTCATTCAGGTTAAAGCGGGCACACAAATTGCCTGGACACGTAAAATAATCGTATAAATGTTTCTTTGAGTTTTTTTAACATTTTTTACTCAATTTTAGACCGATTTAAATTACTTATACGCCATTGGAAGGATCTCGTCGTGACGTTTAACATGATGTATATAACGACTATATTGCATTGGTATTTTCGCGAATAAATTGCTTTGAAACTTGGGTGTGATTATTATAGCACAAGGGCGCCCTAAGAGTAAGGCAGGGCGGCCTAGTGATAGGGCAGGGCGCAGCGCCCTTCTAAAACGCTAAAGATGAGACATTAAATGTAATACAGTTGAACTTTTAACATATAAACGCGTACAATATACTTTTTTGTTCAATAATTATGATATATGACAGAAAATAACCTCCGCTGTTTAAAATTTCAGGAAAGGAATCGAACCCTTGACTCCCACCCCCGAAAGCGAAACCTGTACCTTCCAAACCACAAACCATATTCCAACATAAAAACACAATATTCCCACTATAAAAAACATAACCAATAATTACTTATAAATATCTACCAAATCAGAAAAATGATAGAACCCACCAAAATAAAAGTGGAGTTTGCGTCTTCGTTGTTTTCGAGCGAAGTTTCCTCTCCATCCCACACACGATAGGGAGTCTAGTCAGTAGTGAACCGAGTGAGATATACTACGGTACATGTTCATTTCTATACCGAACTGTGTTTCTCTCGATTCTATATACGATTTACGAAACTTTGTACGTGTGTGTTTTCTGTGCGGGTTTTCTCGATTTGAACTGTTTCGTTTTGGAGAGTTATTATAGGACGGAATTCTGTTTTCTGGTGAGTTGTATTTTTAATATTTGATATCATAATTAAATCACTTTGAATAATTAGAGTGCCGGTTAAAAGGTATTACTGAACTTAACTGTAGATGAAATCTCATCAATTTTAAAATATGAGTATAATCGATTATATAATTACGTATCAGAATCTTATTTAAATCGTCTTTATTTTATTTTATTGAGAACGAATCTTCGCTTTTTTAAAGAATATTTATTGATAAGAATACGATAAAATCTTACAATGAAAAATAAAAGCAGTTCTTAAAGAGGTATTTTTTTCTTGCGGGAAGCCATCTTTTCCAACACAGCTTATCGGTCTCTAGGGAAAGCGAGTACACTAGAAAACAAAGAAAGTAAAACGGGTGTTGAAAAAGATGGCTTATCGCTGGAAAAAAATACAGTTTTAAATAAGTTCTTGTAAATACGAGCAAAAATTATCGGAAATTGGTAAGATTCCCATTCGCGATTCGTCAATGCAAACTTTACACATAATCATATTGTCTAAAAGAAAAAAAAAATCTTCTTACAATCTTACGCTAATGCTTTCAGATTTTCACAGCTATACGTCATGTTACAATGATGCCAAATTGATGTTTACGAAACACTAAAAATTATAAATTGAAAAAGCGAGATAAATTCATAGATAATTCAATAACAGTATATAACATTGATATATAAATTCCGCTACATTAGAACTGTTTTTACACTGACCTTGAATTTTAATTTTTCGGTTCTTCCTCTTTAAAGTTTTATATTAGTGATTACGTTAGACGGCTGCCCATGGTAATAAAAAAATCTTTTAATTTTTCACATTATTTATATAATTACAACTATAAAATAATTTAGTCTAATATTTTGTTTCTAACTATATATCATACGGCAATAATTTAGTAATGTTATAAATAAAATATTTATTTTTGAAATTATATTAAAAACAAGCAATTGTGTGTTCTTACAGGATATGAACGTATTATTAAAGGAATATTCGGTTCATCGTTTTTTCCTTTCAAATTTCAAAATCATAAATTATTACATTACTTAATAATACATTTTAATTTTAATGTTCTTATTTAGTACACTATTTTAGTTCTATCATTTTACAGAATGGTTTATTAGAGAGAGAGAGAGAATATATTATAAATGAAAATGTTTTTAACTGACTACTTTGCATTGGAAAAATAAATTAAGAACAAGAAAAAATTAGGCTCAAGTGGGACACGAACCCACGACTTCGGTCTATCCCGGACCGTGCATACTCTGTTTACATATAAATAGTAAGTTATTGACAGATGCCACAGAATAACAATACAAAATTAATTGCAATAAAATATTCTCAGATTTTTGTTTCGGAATATAATATATGGTTGTGCAGAATGTTACTGATTTTTACTGGTTTTTAATGTATTAAAATACTAGTATGACTATATCGTACTGTTTCAATTAAACTAATTAAAGGATTAAAGCATATAATCATAAAAATAAATTAATTTCTTTGAAATAAATTCATTGTGACTTTACACAAAAATACAAAAGCTGTTGAAAAATATTTCTTATGAATAAGGTACTAAAAACAAACTAATTAGCTTCAGGACGTTTCACCTTTAGCAATGAAAAGATGAAACGTCCTGAAGCTAATTAGTTTGTTTCTTATTAGTGGCCCGACCCAAGTAGTATCTTAAACATGAATACGTCACTTAATCTCGGTACGAGCATATTACTTATGAACTTATTATAAATATATTATTTTGTTATTAGCTAAATTTTAGAATTTTCAACACTTCAAAAAATATTGATCGCCAAAAAAATTATTATTAAATTTTGGAATGACACCCATTACTTTTTATGCTCTGCTCATTAGCGATTCTCTTTCTCCAAAGTCTCAAATGGATTAGAAATTTCTCCTTGAGCGTTTGTTTACTTTGGAATAAGTTGTTTACATTGAATGTTTGCTTTTCTGTGATCTGTTATACTGTTGAGGATTGTAGGTTGCATAGCACTTAGGATAACTGGAAGGAGGTTTTAGTTCATTAAGGAAATACCGAGATTTCATGATTAAATATTATAATATAGCGAAAGTTGAGTGTTGGTGAAATACATTTTTTATGAAGGTTAAAGCGTTACTTGCAGCTAAATTGACTTTTTTGATTTTATAACATAATATTAGTCTTCTTGATTTAAATAACTCATATTATTTTTCTTACCTCTCAAAAATCACCTCGGTTGTGGAGATATTTACCTTAGAAAATGCAAGAAAATAAGCTGTAAGGTAACGGAGCAAGCGTTGCCCAAAACAAGACAACTGCTAATGATTAATTTGCATTATTTTTAAGTCGGTTTTGCTACTACTTAATAGATATGTGTTTTTCAGCAAATAATAAATTTGCATATTTTCGCAAGGCAGCGAAATTAAGGAGGTCGATTTGTGCTACCTTGTGAAAAATCTATCGACTATATAAAGAGAAATATCTCTTGATCCGTTGGGTCAAAAAATGTCAAACTTTTTGTAAAAATT
>JAQIWE010003247.1:0-12018 GCA_034698565.1 Campodea plusiochaeta | reverse complement strand
CAGTAGGGCGAATTTTATTTTTCTTATTGAAAAAAATTCTGGTTTTGTAAAAAAAAAATTAAGGCAAAATAAGACAATTATAGATGCAGTATGATACTATTATTATAAAGAATATTTAAAGTGATGATTTCTACGCTTGTAAATACTCTTTTTGACCTTTGACTTCCTATTTTAGAGTAATTTTGTGAATTGAGCGTATAACAATTTTTGTCAGATTAATTTATTTTTTGATCGGGGGGGGGGGGGGAGCGAAAGCTTCATCCGGCGGCGCTAGCGCCCACCATGTCCCCCTCCCCCCTTCAGCAGCGACGTCCCTGGTGTATAGTTGTAAATGTCCATTTAAAAGTTTAGGGTGTGTTCTCTGCTCAGTTGAATAATCGAAGGTTAACATTATATTGGCAGACATTGTTCAGTACATGGACAATATTTGTATGATTTTTTTAAAATACTGTACCTTTAATTGTGAGACACCTTCTACTAACTTCTTTCCTTCAACTTGTTTGAGACACTTAACTGTTTCTTCACTGAAATTATTTGGACAATTGACATAATCAAGTATTATTTTAGCACGTTTCTTCGATAGTTCTTCATCCATTAAAGTATACCCACCAATTGCTGTTCCACTCATTGCCACTACTCCATTAAAAAGACCTGAAAAGTAGTAGTAGCAAGAAACAGAGTTTACCTTTTTGTATGAATTAACCATAATGATTATTTTGTGCAATTAAAATATTATACTGTATTACTATAAGGATATTTTCTAATTTATTCATTGTCTTTTCATCAGCTTAGTTTGGCACACCTTTTTTCTGATAGATTTTTCAGCGTCTGTATTGTAGATTATTAACTGTAGTATTTCTGATTGTTGAGACGAATCCAGTTTAAACAAAAAACGGGTTCGCCGTGCAAAAAAATCGACTTGACTGAACCTGTGAAACTTGCGGTTTAGTTTACTAGTTGTGACTCAGTTGTGACGAGTTTTAAGTACAATGATTGCTGCAAAAAACTCCACTTGACTAAAAAACGTGGGAAGTGCTTTGAGTCAAGGCTCGAACTCGGTAGGAACAATAATAAACTGTATTACGAACCACTAACCGATACATAATTACCTATTACCAGCATGTATCAAAGATATTCTCAAAAATATATAAAAAATTTATTACTACAATATATAATAATATTAAAAATGCAATTTTCAGAAGTACGAAATAATCAATTCATCAAACTTGCTAAAATGATTTATGAAAATATTATTTGTATTTTCTGGCCATGGTGAGTTGGTAACTGTCTCATTGCTGTTTTCTCGAGGTAATGTTTTATTTTTATTTCCATATAAAGCAACTTTTATTTTCGATCTAAGGAAATATTCGTAGTGAATATTCTTACTCAAAGCTTGGATCCATCACGGAGAAGCAGAAAATAACAATTTAAAAATATAGAGATTTACCTTTTGTTAATGGTGTTAACATTTGATAATGCACACTTGCTCCTCCTGCACTTTGTCCATAGATAATTATCTTATTTGAATCACCACCAAATGATTCAATATTCTCCTTCACCCATTTCAAAGCAAGAGCTTGATCTTTTAGACCCATGTTACCAGAGATCAAAGGATTTGACAAACTTAGGAAACCTAGGGGAAAACAATGAAAATATTAACAATTACATGAGTTTAGTAACACAATCTATAGTTAGTATCATTCCATAGAATACCCTTTAGTACTTTCTATTTAAATGAAAAATACATATTGAGGCACAGAAAATGGAGGTGGTGTGGTCATCAATATACTCCGGCGGATATTTACAGTGACATAATTATATAGATATCTCCATAATAGAAATTTTTGAAATTTAATTAAGAATAAAAAAAATACTTGCTCCACAAAAATTTAAAAGTTGTTCGACTGTAATACTTTGTCACTTGCATTATTCTCTTCCATTTTTCTCCAGTATTGCTGATCATATTCCATAATTAGATTATTACAAATATTGTAGTGAAATCGATGGACATGCAAAGTACTGTACAACCATATTATATACTCTGCATTGGCGTCAGAGAGGGCGCATAAGGGGACACGTGGCGTCAGAGAGGGTGCATAAGGGGACACGTGACTTCTCCTTCCGAACATTATCCTGAAACCAGAATCATCGTGGTCTTAAACTGAAAGATAATATTGTAAACAAGTAATCCTATAATAATGAAACGTTTAATTTTTTGCGCTCGCGATATAATTTTTTTAAAACTGACAAAACAATTATAAGCGGACAAGACAGTTCTTATGATGCTCTTATAAAAATTTAAAATAGAAAGACTTTAAAGTATATAAGTGACAGACAAGGTCAGGTTGGTATTAAATATTGCAATTTTACAAGCATCCTCAATTGTCCTATATGATATCTTTAACCGGCTCGCCATCCAGCACGGATGATCTGTTAAATGTACATGTAAGTGATATGTCCCAGGAAAAATATTATTGTTAGAAAATTCGTTTTTATGTAATATGTGAATTTGGAAATCTAATGACTCCTACAGCGAAATACCCAGTATGATTCTGAACATTCACTTTGTGAAAATGGGTCGGTCAAATATGAGTTTATTATCACCAATAAATAAATAGTAATATTTTCAGTCACGAAATATAAATATACCATTTCCAAATGTTATATTTATATTTCGTGACTGAAAATATTACAAACATAAACATTTCCAAAATCATAACAATTCCAATGAAAAACATGAAATAAAAAAAATGAAGATATAAATCAAGCCTTACCTAATACATTTAATCTGTAGTTAATAGTAACAAATACAACATCTCTGTTCATAATAAATTCAGGACCATAAATATGATCAGGAAATCCTGAACCTGTGGTGAATCCTCCTCCATGGATAAATACAATAATCAATAACTGGAACTTTTGAATTATTTCCAGTTTCGTAATCGTAATTTTCGGAAGTTGGCGGCTTTAAAGTAATGAAAATGAAATAAACTTTAGTCGGTATAAACCTTGAACTTTGGTACTATATATCGATTCAGTATGACTGTTTTTGCATTTTCAATGGGATCGATAGTTGCAAGTTTTATCCGCATGAACGCTGCCTGTACTGATCTCGTTCTGCTGCTGCTTTATGCATGGGATCGACAGCTGAAAATACATTTTTTCACAGGGTACAGCGAGTATTCCGACTTAATAACCATCTTATGATGTAACTTTTTAGACTAATAATTTTTAAAACTAACCTTTACAATTTCAGCCTTTTCTCTTTCGTCAGTTGCAAAATAGAACACTCCGCATGCTTATTGTTATATCACCTAATTTAGCACTTTTAAGTTCTAGCTTCCAAAAATCTGCGATTATTCCCGCCTTTAGTAGTTATAACTGGTACCTACGAGCGAATTCATTGTTGCCAGCGCCATCTCGGATTAGTTTTCCACAATCGATCCCACTGAAATAGATATTTTGGAATTTACAACTAATATTTATTTTGTATCCAAATTTTTTGTGATTTTTACGTATTATTTGAAAAGCCCTTTTTAATAAATAAAGGAAGAAACTTCCAAAAAGGAGAACTCTCCCATTTAAGTGATAAATCCCCAAATATAGTATCTATTTCACTTGAAGTTTGATACTTTAATATCTGAATCGATATCTGAATTCGATTATATTGTTTCTGAAGATGCAGGAATGTTCTGTACTAAAAGAGTTAGGAAACAGATTACATCAATAATATTACTTTCGTTAGAGGTAGATCAAGAAAACAGTAATACAATGTACTATACCCTATACAAAATCTTAAGGATCTATTTTCGTTAGCATAGTTTGTCAGTTTTAGCTCCTAACAAAATTGTGGACAATAGAGTCACCGCTGTTTACCATTGTAAACAAAATTTTATCCAATCAAAATCTTCAATTTTCTAAAGTGGAATAGGTCCTTAAGATTTTGTATTGGGTATACCTACTGTATCAGAAAATAATAATAGTAAAAGTACACTATGAAATGTCATTTATATTACAGAAGAACTTAGCAAAATAATAATATAACATTCAAGAAATGTAGGCCAGTCAGTTTTTTAGAACAATACAGTACTTACAATTACAGTGAAAACATTTAAAAAGAGGCAATCTTCACTTCCTCCTACTTTCCTAAATATTAATCCTTCATATTGAAGACATTTTGAACCAGGTTTAGTTGCATCACGAACTCCATCCCATGACTCTGCTGGCTCTGGAGGCTAAGAAGTAATTAATTATTGTGAAATATTCTGAATAATTTACTGGAAATATAATAAAACATGATCCATTTATTTTATCAAATTCTGAATAACAGTTTGGATTTGATTTTAGTGGTAAGTTATTTTTTGGACGAATGTCCAATGACTGTGATGTTGCGCACAAAACATTCTTCTACATATGTTTATTTGTTGCCTTATAAATTATATTATTGTAATGATGACGATGAACAAGCATAAAGTGAAGGTAATCAATGGGAGAAAATAATATATTAAGTTAATAAACAAATCATCAGCTAAGTTGTGATTATCTCTGCCCTTCTGATAGTTACGCTTATGATTGTAACTCTGCACCAAATAATTTAAGGCAGGGGATCTACTCTTGCAAGCCAGAATGCCATACGAGTCTACTCACTGACCCTGAGCATTTCCTACTAAAAATAACTACAGTATACAAATAATTATGTTTTTCTATTACAAGTACCAAAACTTTGAAGATGAAACAGTACTTTCATAATTTTCAGAATTACCATTTCTAAATGTGTTCTAAAAAAAATCCTGATATTACCTTTAAAAAGTTTTTTTTTTTTAGATACAGTTTCGGATATAGTTGATAAATTAATAGTATATTACGTGCAATTGCATCCTAATCTGAGATATAGAGGATACAGAAACACTGCTTTGTCTCACGTTTATTATGACACTGCTTTGCTTTACGTTTTTCAATTCATATCGTTACACAAAAATCTGAATTGATGAATTCAATTTTTAGCAATAATTTCTGGAGTGAAATTATTTTCTCAACTTACGGTGTCACTACTGTATATTAAGTATTCCCTGAGTCAAATTGATTTGACGTGTTATTTTATGCAGAATATTTATTGAAATCTTTGGGCACAGCTGGATCTACTTCCTACCACTGTCTTTCAAAAAATATTATTGTTATTAATATTATTAATTATTACCACATTGCTGCTAACATACCTCGAAACGTAAATCTCCTATTGATGGCTTAGCATAAGGTATTCCTAAAAATGCGTAAAACGGTTGTCCGTCTGAAGAAACTTTTGCAACACCTTGTAGCACACCTTGAGGAATGGCTACTTGTATTTCATCACTTTGTTCCAAAAATCCCAAACAACGCATAACTAACATTACAAGCCATGACGTCGAAACTATCATCGTACTATTACAGATATTAAAGGACTTCAATGATCCTTAAGATTTTCATTGAATACTAGATGAACGATACAGTAGGTCCATGGATTTACGATCGCATTGTCGACCTTCAAAGTAATTTAATTTGTTATGTCATCTTATACTCCATGTCATGTCACATTGCTTTTTTAACTGCTTACAGTAAACTCTATAGGGTGACCAAAAAAGAGAGATTATTTTAGATTTTAATGTGATATCTTAAAATGTCGTAGTTAAAATAACTGTCTGATCACAAATCATAAAGCCAATGAAAATATTCCAGGTGATTGTAGACATTATATACTTTACTTAATAATACAAGAGTTTACTTCGAAATTAAATTACTACTGTGTTTTTAAAGGATAAAAAATGAACATGGATTCAAAGGAGAAAAAAAGAGGAACAGAAGTTGTTGTGAAGCTGAATATCAAAAATATTACTTCTCCACGATTTTAGAACAACATTTCGTCTGTTTTATTCTTTACAAATCCAATAATATTCATTATCGAGGGATCCAGCAATCTGATTATTATTCTATTTAGAGCTCCGAGAATAATTCTTTATAGTTTACAAGACCTCTGTTTTTGTAGTCTAAGAGTTGGATTCTCTCTTAGAACAGCATCTCCTGCATGGTTTTTGATGTTCTCTAATGTTCTATATTCTTCACTACTAGGATGTTGTTGTGAACAGCAATATTTTATAGATCCAAGCATATTTTATAGAGAGAGTGCACGACCGTTGTTTCGACACAGAAGGTCTCAACAGGTGCACTATAAGATCATAGTTAAGGTTATGCACATATTATGAGGTGATATATTACAACTTTGTAATTTAATGTGTGTGATTTGCCTAATATTTCCTTAGAAATTAATAGTACATTTACTCAGTTTTTTTAATGTGATGTATCTCATTTTGAAATTTACATCGATCATAAATTTACCAGGAAAAAAAAATTACCGGCGTAGTCTGATGCAGTTTAAAATCATATCTACGACTTTATATACAGGGTGGTCCAAAAAAACTGTACCCCGACTTGAATACGTGTAATAGCTCGTGATGTACTACATATATATACATGTAGACTTGAAACAAAAACCATATGAAAGTATACATTCAATTTCCTATCCATAGAAGAAATTGAAAGTACATTCAATTTCCTATCCATGGAAGAAATTGAAAGTACATTCAATTTCCTATCCATGGAAGAAATTGAAAGTACATTCAATTTCCTATCGTAATATCTACAATAGCAGATGCCCTGCAGTCTTTTTACCAAAACTTTACAAAATACAATCTTTATAAAAAAAAAATACAAATTACAAAAAAATACAAATAAAGTTGCAAGCATGAAATATATTGTGAATATCTACAATGTTGGTTGTTTGAAATTATTTATAAAATCTATCACAATGAAATTGTCCATTACTTTATAATACTTTAATAAGTTATGACAAAAGTTATTTAAATTTCAAACGCTGTCCTAATCAAAGTTGCGCAAAATGCTGGATTAAGTGATTTTAAAGGTAATCCAGGAATTTCTCAATAATAGGCTACCTCACAGTACCTAGGATGACACATTTTATTAAGTTTGTTATTCTCATTATTACATGTGTCTCATATTATATCTATACTAATAATCCAGGCAATCTAGAGAAAATCTCCTCTCAACCTTAAAATCCAAGATGACGCCATCAAACTTCACTATTTTGATGATGAGCAGTCATTGGCTCTCGTTATCAATTTTGTGTAAATTAGTGATTTTTAATTTTTGTTTGACAATTCCAATACTGAAAACCCTATCTATTTTTTATGATTCAGGAATTATGCTATTTTAAAATTTCACTATTTAAGAACGACTGTTGTAATGGGCTTACTATAAAAAACCACTGTATTTCGAAACAATTTATAGCGCGGATTTCGTATCTGTTCATTCTGTTGTCGGATTCCATTGGAATTTGAAATGACGGTAGAAATCGGTCATCTTTAGATTATACAATGGTAAAGATACTTTAAATCGAGTTCGAAAATACAATATCTATAAAAATAAAAGTAAACAGTTCACTTTCTGATCAAATAAGATGTTATATGGATATTGTAATTTCAAACTCGATTTAAAGTATCTTTACAATTCTATAATCTAATTCTACCATCTACCATCATTCACAGATTTAACACAGATTTCTATCATCGTTTCAAATTTCAATGGAATCCGACAGCAGATACAAATTCCGCGCTAAAAATTATTTTCAAATACAGTGGTTTTTGATAATGAGGCTATATATCAGCCATTATCAAATAGTGAAATTTTAAAATAGTATAATTTCTTAACCATAAAAGATAGAAGGATGGGGTTTTCAGTATTGGAATTGTCATAACAAAAATTAAAAATCACTGATTTACAAAAAAATGATAACGAAAACGAATGGCTGGCCATCTTCAAAATTGTGCAGCAATCTTGGATTTTGAGGGCGTTCCCATGTTCCAATTTTAGCTGATTTTCAATATGTAATTCAGCAATGGTTTCCGATCTGTAAACGGTTGAAAAACCTACTGAAGCAATTTTGCTCAGGTTCACATGCAATTTTCCTGGACTATAAATATTTTAATTCTAAAGAAAATGATGATACATCCGAAAAAGGTAAAATGTGCAATACAAAATTCTTGTAAACTTTTTTTATGTAAGGTTTTGGGGAAAAGACTGTAGTGCATCTATTTTTGTAGATATCACCATAAAATTATACATGGGTGGATGGACAATTGAATGTACTTTCATATAATTTTTATTTCAAATCTGAATCTTCAGTACATCAAGAGCAATTGGAAGTTTTCAGGTGGGGATAAAGTTTTTGGACCACCCTGTATAGTTTATTAATATAACAATTCACATACCATCAGAACGTTGCAGAATTTCGTAGCAATAAAATAAAACAAAAGCAGTGTCTGAATTTACTTTATTTACATATAAATAATAACATTACAGTATTGATTTGGAAAGTAATTTCCTTTACATGTACTGCATACTATTTTGACAATCATAGTTCTCCTTTTATTCTATAACGGGATTTACTTTTGTCGTCAGTAAAAAGTTGCTCCCAAAACTCCATATTCCTAACTGGAAAGTCCTTCCTTTCTTTCACTTCATAATTGATGTCAGTATAACGGAAATCAGTTTTTAATGGTTTCCAAAGAGGGAACTTATTGTTACTACTAGGTTTACTAAAATGAAGAGAGATGAGAGATAAATAGATAAAACAGCAAATCAGAGTGGAACGTTTAAAAAAATTGTTTTTTAGCACAGTAAAATAAATTATTGTATATTTGAAGAGTTTAAAAATATTTTTATTTTACATAATTGTATTATATAACATACCCAGTTTGAGCGAAACTGACTAACATATCAATGAGATGATTTGATACCAGAATATCTTTTTCTGTTAGTTTAGTTGGAATCACTTTCATATTGAACACATAATTTATATCTTCAGCATGGCCAACTCCTGTAAAAAAGAGAGATTAGTTTACATACTGTACACTAAAAAATCTAGTTTTTCTTTTTTATTATTCAATAGCTATAATGAGGTATTATGAACAACTTACTATTAATACTGTATAAGTATATCTCAGAATATTAGTTTAAATACTAAACACTGAATATTAGAGGAGTGCCATATCCCTCAGTCAGATACTTGAGAACCCTTGCATTGATGCCCACAAACCACAAATTAGGAAAATCTTAGATTGTGTCAACTGAGACTCTATGAGTCGAAATCACGATCGTACATGTACTCTAACATTCGGTTATCGATTTAATAATAATACCCATTAATATTTAAATTGATATTATGAGATTTGCCTCTGATAATAATTTAATTTAAACTTAAATTAATTATACCTCTGAAGGCTTGAATAGTTCTTCTTGTAAATGAAATGTTTGAACTAACTACAGTACTTTGCATTGGAAAATAAATTAAAAACAAGAAAAATTTCGTCTCGAGTGGGACTCGAACCCACGATCTCGGTGTTAATTATACATGATGTCATCTAATTTACAATGAAATTACCGTACTACAGTACATCCACTAATGGTTATTATAATGTAACTAAGAAAATCATTAACAATTAATGACATTAATTTTTGAAAAATATGAGCTATACTATTAAATTGGTAAGATAGTCAAAGTCTGACAAATCTCACATGATTAATGGAAATATACTATACACTGAATATTAGAGGAATTTAGGCTAAACAGCAGGTGGTTTAGTACCCTTGATACCCACCTGCCCATTCCTTACCATCTGGTCAAAACAGTCCTCCGTTTGTGGGTATATCAAGGGCACTAAACCACCTACTGTTTAGCCTAAATTCCTCTAATATTCAGTGTAGTATATTTCCATTTGATATTTACCTTAATCATGTGAGATTTGCCAATCTTTGACTCTCTTACCAATTTAAGAAAATCATAACATTATTTACAAATTGACGAGACACGTATTCATCATTCTGTAATGATGTATAAATACCTAATCCAGAGACGTTCTTTCCTTGTGCAGTTAACCCAACAAAAGTAGCTGCTCTTTGCTCAGGATGAGCACTTAATCTAAATAAGTATAATGGTGATTTTCTTGCTTTGTTACTCAAATGCAATATTCCAGCTTTGTAAATAGAGTACACAAATATTGAGTCTGAGAATACCTGCAGGCAGAATGAGGAGAAATTCAGGTGCTGTTTAACTCATTTTAAATAATATTAAAAAACATTATATAGGGTGTCCCACCAAAAAGTAACGATTCCGTGTTGACTTAAACGGCGATATATTCATTAACACTGTTATTATGATTTGTAAATAATCTTTAAATTCATATTGTGAAGTTACAATTAATGTGGTAAAACTGATATATTGTTTGAAAAATTGCTCTGAAGCAGTGGAAAATGGAACCATAGTGGTATTCAAAATGTTTTGCAGAGGAGATATTCTTCAGCGCAAGAATAAGATTGATTTGTTTTAAGAGGATTATTATAAATACCATTCTTTATACTATAGCGAGGAGTATTTGCATTATGTTTGTGAACACTGAGTTATTGCTGTGAGGATAAAATCTGAAAGCATTAAGCGCTGGATTGAGTTGGATCATGGCTGCATATATACATACTCAACCATTATGTGCACGGCGATTTTAATTTCCTCCAGAAATTACATTAAAACTGATGGCGATGTGAGTCTTGTGACTGTATTCTGCGTAATTATGTTTATATTTCCAGTAACTTTTAGCAAATACATTGTTGCTATAATCTTTTTAATGGCAAGGTTTTTTTAAAAATAATTTCAAACAACACGGAAGATAAATATAAATTCTGCGACTCTCACACGTCATGTCGTTGTAATGCAAAGGTTGCATGCGAAAATGAAAAGAAAAAACTGCTGACGATGTCATAAATATTTCGCAACTATCGGTGTTATAAAAACTGAGTCTGAAAATATTTTCCAAAAAACGATAAATTATATTCCGCTTTTTTTTTTTTTTAGATCAGAGTATAATATTTAACTTCATAAATTGATTACAATATATTGGATATTACAATATTATTTTCACAATATCTCACCTGGCTGAGTTCTTTTAAGTTTTCTTCATTTACTTCTTTCTCTCCATAATAATGATCCTTTATTTTATCTACAATTAAAAAGTGATCGTTCACTCTATCTTTCAATTCACAGACAACCGACAACCATGCTTTGTAGTCATATCGAAGAACAGTTACCTCAGAAGCATCGTTGAGACGCACTGAAATGGAAGTTAGATTCAGATTGCTTCATACCTGTAGTCCATTTCACACGAGTCCACTTTTAATCTTGATGAACATTGTTACGCTAATATACAGTAGTGTAAATGTTTCAATTTGCAAAGTCAAATTCATATATAAGAAAGTCATTATTAATGTCATTTTTCAATTTAATAAAATATTTTATCTTTAATTCTATGTAGAAAGTTAAAAATAAATTATTAAAACCACCTGCCCGTTTCTGTTAACATTTCAAGATCGTAATGCAATTTAAGAAATATTTGCATAACAGTGTATCATTCAAAGTCAAAAGTGAAGATCAGTATAATTCAACTTAAAGGGGAAATATTGGATTAGTATAGTTAAAATATTCATAATATTATAGGGAATTGAGCTAAAACAGCAGTTTCTAAGTTGTATTGTATGGTACTGTACGTGCAGGCAATTATTCCATTCAAACTCTAGTATGATATATAAGGTATTCAGTGGGTACAATATTATTTAATATGAAATTAAATTAGAAATTAGTGTAGTTGTAATTAAGGGGTTTTGATATCAAACACTTTTATTAAAAAAAATGCAATTTATTTCAGCACCTACATGGTACCATCATCAGGCAAATAAATTTACAAAAATGTTATAAATTTACAAAAATGTTTTATTTGCCTGATGACGGTACCACGTAGGTGCTGAAATACAGGGTGATCAACATATCACATATCGCGCACCTTTCCAAATGTCTATAAAATCTGTAATACTTGGACGATTAATAAAAATGAGATGCCAAAATGAAGTTTGAGTAGTAAATTT
>JAQIWE010003246.1:0-12020 GCA_034698565.1 Campodea plusiochaeta | reverse complement strand
ATGGTGCTATAAAAAACAGTGAGTAATATTGTTAAATTCTGTTATTTTACTTTCCGCACTCAGTGGCGAAAAGCCAATTTTCGCCACTGTTGACAAGGGGCAAAATTAACTTTTCAGCATTAAGATAGATGAAATATATTTATAATAATACCAAAAAAATAAGATAACATGTTTAATAAATAGAAAGTAACTGAGGTATACACGTGTGTGAAGTTGGCTCTCCACTTTCCTCCGATTAACTCCAAAATCAATGGACTTTTTAGGAGTCCCAATGGACTCAATGGACAAAAATTATTTTTCTATGGACTCCTCCAGGAGTCCAGGAAATCCAGTTCAAACTTCACTGTAGTGTAAATAGCAAATTGCATGGATATTTTTTATTTTATTCCAATCGTCTCCAAATCAATGGACTATTTAGCACTCACAATGGACTCAATGGACAAAAATTATTTTTCAATGAACTCCTCCAGGAGGAAGAGTATGGGCGTCAGACGGTTGAACATATGCGACATAAAGCCGAAAACGCGCATTGGTGAAGAAAAGAGGAGGAAGAAAAAATTTGAGAACGAACGTGAGGCACGCCAACTGGTGGTCACGAGAGGTCTGCAACATTGAGAGTCGTTCCGGTCAACGGAGACTCACGATATACCGTCGCAAACTCGGCCGAGGTATTCGAAAAAGGGGAATAGACCAACGAATACGCGATACGACATGCAGCCTATTGTTAGAGAAACCGTGCGACATGTTCAATCTTTCGAAACCGCACAACAATTGCCGTTATTCGCCAGACACATAGACAAGATGACGGCCAGAAGATTTTTGCAGAATGTAAAATCGTATGCAAGCCGTTTAGAGTATAATATGAATGATTTCGAGCACTGTGTAATGCCCAGCTGTATGGTGAGCAAAGCTGCAAGGTGGATGACCACACGAATCGCTATTAAGGGACCATTTGTGACGTTCAAGCAATTTGAGAAAACCTTTTTGGTCGCATACGATAGGCCGAATTATAACAAAAATTTGTGCGTCCAAATAAACGCCAGTCGACAGTCAAAAGAAGAGACGCTACATTGCTATGTAAATAAATTCTATTATTTATATTCGTGTATGGACAAAGCAGTACCCGAAAAAGAAATCGTAATAAGAATTGTGGATTCCGTGTTACCGATGTTTCGCATCGAATTTATATGCCACAAGATGCCGGAAACAATAGACGAGTAAATGGAGACAGCTAAGAGAGTTCAAGCAACCATGTCCGCAATCAGCCAACTGCGCGAATATTTGCCGGTACACTTACTCGCGAAACCTACGGTTGAATTTGGTTTGACGGGTCAACCAGACGATAACTGCAACCAAGTAAAGGTTATGAATGAGAAGTGAGGAGATGAAATTCACCCGAAGTTGATCAACCCATAGCAATATCAGATGAAGCAGATGTATGGAACGTCGTTACAACACGAAGACCGTAATGGGAATTTTGGTCCATGTAGGGACAATTGCAACAACTGTAGAGACGTACCGTATGTGAACAATGATCATCAGCCACGTCGATGTTTCAGGTGTGATGAAGTCGGGCATCTGTCGTTCAATCGATTGATGAAAGCGTACCTGGAAAAGAAAAAGTTGAAAGAAGAGCACGAAAAAGTTAGTAATGCATGTACAAACAATTCCCGTGCAGCGCACGAGACGAAACAGATGATGGTTTACGCGACAACAGTCGAAAGTTAACGGAAATGGTAACAGATATGATGAAGAAATGAAAAGATAAACCCCTGGATCCTATGGCATCCGAATTTCAAGCCGATGTTGTAAATCGTAATCGCGCGATGGCCGAGAAGCTAAGGGCGAAATTATTATACGGTACAAAAATTATTTACGAAATCTATTTATACGGTACGAAACTACTGACATTTGAGTTTTAGAGACACGGCGTGTAACGATACCGCAACGTTAGCTTTGGGAAAAGCTCCGGTAAACGAAGAAACTGTGTTACCGTTCAAATATTTGTACTGAATTTGTCAACAGCATGTCGGGATGGAATGACAGAATTGCTTATCGTGGGACGAACGTTTTTAAGAGAAAACGCGATAGTGATAGATTATAAACATGATGGGGTAAAAAGTAATCATTCTTTTCAGCCAAAAGCATCAAATTTAATTCATTCTTATAGTTTAGCGTTGATTTTTCGAGTTTTTTTAGTCAAACTTCATTGAAAATAGGCAATATTTATGAAGATTGCTTTTTTTGTTCTTTTTCTTCACTTTTAGAAAGAAAAATATCAAATTGAAAACCCAAGGGATCATTGGTCCCCGCATCATGAATTACACCACTCGCGTCTGCATCCAGTTTTCTAATTTTTTCGATAATCGCCTTTGTCATCTGCAGAATAACGATAAACTTGCTGTCATCCCTGGACTATTTAAAATATAAACACATTGAAGAAACTAAATTTGAATGAAATTCGACAATTAATTTATTTTTCTTTTTATCAACTACATTTAATATCTAAATACTGAACAGTAATCGTTTCCGAAAAATATAATTACGTCACCAAAAAGATAAAACATCTTTTATTTCGTCACTTATATGAAATATTACTAATTTCTATAATTTAAGTTGAAGGATAATAATTCTGTAATAAAATAAAAAGTTATATATTACCAAATAGTTCAGCCTTAAAACAACAGTATTTAATAATAAAAAAATTTAATAATAATTATTGTATCTAATGTATTTTTTTTTCTTAGACTTATTACTTACGAGGGCTTCAAATATAAATATGTGTGATGATGCTTTCTTGTGTCACAAACTTTCACACAGATGGATTTGCAAGAAACAGTAACAAAATAACAGAATTTAGTTTCCTCACTTGTTTAGTTAGAATAATTAAACTTTATAATATTGTTATGACTCAAAGTTCTACACCATATGCTGTGAATTTTTAAAATATTGAACAGATATCTGCTTTTATAGTAGTGTTTTAGACAGAGTAATATAATAGGTGGGATACTTAGAACTGACTAAAATAACAATATATTGCTAAATCGAATTGCTAAAAAAAATTGATTAAAATATATTCAGAAAACTCAGTAAATTTATTAAATATAATAATTTATGTACTATACTTCTATGAGTGTGTTTTCTTTTTCAACTTTTTTTTAAATTATATATACTTGTTGGATGATAGTATACAATGCCTCCAAAAGGTTACAGTATATATAAAGTGATACGCTGTAGTAGTTTGAAAATATGACCAAAATTGAATTTCTAATTTAATTGTACAATATTTGTTTTCTTTCAATACAGTCTACAGTGGTAATAGAAAGTTGTGTTACAATTTTTGCTAAAAAATGTTTCAAATAGTTGGTAAAAGCAATTCAGAATATTTTTGCAAATACCGACATAACAGTTCACTAATTTTTCTTCACTCATCCTAAAACAGTGAAATCAAAATACTAAATAATATTTGTTACATAATTATGAATTAGTAGATGTATGGAAACAGTTTGGAATTCCATCAGGGCGCATCTTATTGGAACATTTCAGATCCGAACTAATTACTTTTTTGTAACATAACCAACCACCCCTGATCCATTCACTACGGATTTATGTATTACATAATAATCAATTGTTGTTGTGCTTAATATTGTTGGATAGGGTGGATTGAAATTTACAACAATTAAATAATTGTTGTAGTACAATATATGAGTATGCCACTAATATCAGCAGTTAGGAGTTCTGAAACTGAATAGATAAACATATCTAAATAACATTTTATTTCGAACTTAATAAGTACGAGACATTACTCGGGTTCACGTTGACTTTCGTGTGTAGTTCTGTTTCTTACCTTATATTTATTTTGAATAACCATGAGTTAAACTTTTTCAATTAAAATATACAACTATGTAATTTGTGTGAAATTCCGTGTTTAAAAAATATATCAACAGCCGATTGGAGTATAACCTTAATTTATTATAATTATTGAAGTATACAAGTAAATTACTTTAAATCACCCGACTGTTGAATCCAATGGTCTTATAATATTCAGTATAACATACTGTAAAAACTTTCATGTTTAAATTAATATTTGATATTTAAGGTAATATAAATATTTTGACAAAAATTTAATTTGAATTAAATTAGCACTGCATTCTTGCTCGATTTTTTTCTTGTTCATTTTTGAAATATGAGCTGTTTTACAAGTTTACATTTATTATAATTCTATTTCGAATGTTTTACTTTAGCAGATCGTTTAGCTATTGGCATTCTCACTCACACCGTTCCAGATTATGATCTGAATTTTCCAGATCAAACGACATACACTCAAGGTGCTAGAACTATTCTAAAAATTCTGTAAGATTAGTAACCATGATCTTTAAATGAAAGGTGGTGCGAATGAATTTAAGAAAACCTTTATTTAAACAATAAAATTGAATATACATGTAAATGTAACCAAAGCAGTGCAACTTTTAAAACTTTGACATAAATAATAATTATAATACGATGCTGAATCTCTAATATGATTAAGCTGCACACAAAAAAACATCAGCGGAATTTATGATATATTTGTTAATTTGATGGAAGCTTATGATTTCAGTCAGCTGATTTAAGAAGTAACATAAAATAATAATAAAAAAAAATAATGTATGAATCTGCAAAAAAATCTTTTGTTACGCATTTGTCCTATTCCATTTAGTATTATAATATTATCAGTTCTTCTTTTCTAATCTCATAAGTTTAATATTCCCAACTTTTTAAACCCAACTGACAGAACTTTCTACAATAACTACTGACTACTTTTCTTCCCAACACCTATAACATTGAAATCAATTAATTGTACAATATTTGTTGCCTGTGATGAAATAAACTCATATAAACATGTAACATGTACCGGTATATCGTTCAACCGCTTTTCACACTTTACATCTGAAGTTTCAACTTTCTCAGTAACAGAAGTGAAGACACCTGAGCCATTTGACTGAGTCAAAACTGATATATGAATGACGTAATAATCAATGGCCGAACTGCTTGGTATCCAGTTTGCGTTAAGAGTACAAGTGTCGTAGATCACACCAAAAGATCTAGTTTCAACAGTTGATAGTTCTGGAATAAATTTGAATAAATATTTTTATAGTAAAGAAGTAAGAGTAGTAAGTTAATGACAGTCAAATATTTTAAAATTTGGGTTATTGCAAATTAGATGTTTTGCGATCAGGGACGTCGCCAGATCACTTCAGCAGGGGGAGGGGCTGATCGGGGGCGAACTTTTCTTTCTTATTGAAAAAAAATTCCGGATTACCATGAAAAAAAACTAATTTTTTTAGGTCATTTTAATATTATTATAAAGAATCATCAAAGTTGACTACCAATTTCAAGGTTATTTTCATTACGTTAATATATAATAGTTTCTATCAGATTAATTTATTTTTGATCAAGGGGGGTGGGGAGCTGGCGACATCCCTGTTTGTGATGTATTATATTCCCGTTGGCTTAAAGTCAATTGCTTCTCCTCTATTACCTATTCCAAGATTGATATTTTCAATAAATAAAATTTTGTTAGTCCTGCTTTTAGCACGTTAAAAAAATAATTCAAGAAAATAAACAGTGACATTGAGTGCATAACATAAATGGAAGATGTAAATATTCATTGATTTTATTTAATTTGCTTGCATATAATGAAACTGGAATATATTGCTTTCATTGCTGCAAAAATGTGGCATAGGAAAAGCATTTCCAAGAAGACTGGAAGCATCTGCAGCAGTTAATTTCGAGGCACCTTTAGCTATGGATTTAATTTAAAATAGAGATTTAGAAACATTGAAAGTCGCTCTTTCTTTAGGATTAATTTTTTCAAAATGCCTCTGGATTACAAGTTATAAAATATAATTTCTATTAAATGAGGAACCTGAATCAGTTATTCAATAAGTTTTTAATTTTTGTGCAAATGCCTTTTAAAGTAACGTGATAATTAATATACCCAATAGAATCTAATTTTTCAGTATGTAAAAGAAATTTACGTGATAATTTAAATGACGCGTTTCTGTTTTTACTTATGGCTCAAAAAATGCAATGAACATTTGCTGGGTGGCATTATTATTTCACTTCAAAATTATATTTAGATACTTTATAAATATTTATCTCACCATAGTCTGTGTTAGTAACTGCATATCCCCATTTCCGTTCACTTGTTGTCATGCTAGCATTCACACCTTCAACATAACAAGAATATACATTGTCTGCTTTCAGATCTGTTATAATGCATGTGAAGCTGCCCTCGGCATGTTTACGGCAGTTAGAGTGTTTAGTACTCATTCCTGATTCGTCATAACAACCGATAATGTAAGATATTGCATTGTTGTCTATTGTTGTTGGAGATGGAATCCACTTCAGTGTGATTTCAGTGGCGGACATTGTTGTCACATTAACACTTGAAGGTGCTGATAAAAAAGGTCGACAAAATTAGGAACAACATTGATATTGTTTCAAAATTTATCATAAACAAAGTTATAAAATACATTTATAATAAATTAAACGTATTTTTTATACATACAGGGTGATCCAAAAAATGGGACACATCCATTTTATTATGTAATAATTTTTGAAATAATGAAGTTAGAAAGATGAAATAAAATCCATGTGTTATCTTTCCAACAATTTATAGTTTTTCGAAATCCCTCCCATATTACGACTGTTACGAAATCCATCCCATATTACGACTGTACCGACCTTTCGCATAAAACGTGTTTTTCAAATTTTCATAATACTACTAAATTGAAAAGTATAATTATGTATTTCTACAAAATAATTTTTAATTCTTTTTTAATTCATCGTAAACTGTATGACATAATTATATCTATTACTCTTTTACATGCTTTAATCATAATTAAAATCTCTTTTTTATTTCTTTTTCCTGCCATTTTGCATAAGATATCACTTTTTATTTTGACACTGTAGCAGTGGTTATTTACGTTGTATTAAACCTGAAAAGCCCTAGCAGCCGGAATACTGCATGAATTATCATGAAGCCATATATTTTTTTTAAAGAAAACACGAAAATCTTTCATTTGCTTTTTGTTTCGTCTGGATATCTTCAAAATTTCAGAAAATATGGCTTTCTAAAAAAGTCTAATTATTTGGACCACCCTGTGTATTTTTAAAATGGAAGCATGAACACGTAGTCACACAGTTTGAGAGAAACCTCTGTGTGTTATAATATTTCAAAGAAGTTTCTATTTTTTGGTGATGTGACATTGTTATTCTATAAAAAAAAATATTGTTCCTGTTTATTTTTCCGTTAACCACAAATTAATTTGCTACTTTAATTTTCATAACAGGAACAAAAGAAAGATTCAATTTCCTTTTTTTTTCTTGCATATTTTTAGGTAACCCTATCAAATATCCTAATGTAACAATTTACCTAAAGAGGGATCGAGAGTGGTTACCCTTATCCATTTTCGTTCACTCTTTCTGCCATCTGAACTCACTGCTTCAACAAAACATAAATATTCAACACCTGGTAACTTTAATTCAATGTTGCCAATAGTATAATTGCCAACATTTCCATAGTAAAAATCTTTGCTGGAAGACATTGTATTATTATGATTGTCCAGGCAAGTAGCATTGTATGTTAAATTAGGATACACGCATCTTTATGGTATCGTTGGTATTGGCCAAATCAACAGAATTGTATTGAATGAGAGTAATGAAGTTGCTGTCAGCGATGAAGGTGTTTCTAGAACTGTGGGAAGAAAACATATACAATATGATCCAAAAAACAATACCCCAAGTTTTTCGTGATCTCCTGAAGATAGAAAATTTAAATAAACACGACGTCAAAGTACATCAAATTATCTTTCGATTGATGTATTGCTATATGGTGATAGGTATACTAGCAGCGCTACAACATTTTCCCCAAAACCTTACGTGAAAAAAAGTTGCGGGCATGAAAAATATAGTAAACCGACAAAATTTTGCTTCGAAAAATATTTATAAAATTTATCACTATGAAAATTTCCTTTACTTTATAATCCTTTGATAAGCTATGATAAAAATAATTTACATTTCAAATACTGCTCAATAAATAGGCAAATCAAAGCTTAAACCTGTAAATAGTGCTTGACCATGACTTAATTGAACAGTAAAGGTAATCCATGAATTTCTCAATAACAGGCTACCTCACAGTTCCAAAAGTGATACAGTCTAATTGTGTCATGTGTTATTTTTTTATTATTTTTTAAATAGTGAATAAACTGAAAAAGAAAATATGAGCTATATAATCCTCTAGCAACTTTTTTCATGTAAGGTTTCGGGAAAAATGTTGTAGCGCAGCTGCTATTGTAGATATCACTATATCAATATATACCAATCAATAGAGAATTGGATGTACTTTAACGTCGTGTTTATTTTAAGTCTCTAGCTTCAGTAGATTGCAAGAAATTGACGGTTAAATATTGGTGTATTGTTTTTTGGGTCACCCTGTATTTAATGGAATGAATGGCGTAACAAGCTGGTACCCCTGGTATTCAGTTCATGTTTTACTATAAGGGGCTTCGAACCAAGGAAGAAAAAGTTATAAAAATAAAAGGAAAACATTGATGTACAAGAAAATAACTGTTCAGACCCCAAAAGTTGATAAAAAAAATCACAGTTACATTGCATAAAAAGGTTAAAATTTCGGTGGTGCTCGCGCTAATGAAGTAATTATAAATTTTAATTTTTTTGCATGAAACACATTTTTAGCAATTAAAGATATTTTTTAAATAGTCATTAAAAAAATTATCAACATTTTATTGTGTGTGGGGCCCCCAAAACAACATGTTGACCCTGGACCCCCCACACTCGTAGTTACTCCCTTAAATGGAACTACTGATATATAATGCAATAATAATATTTCACTATTTTGTATTGTAAGGTTAAGAAAAATAACTCCAGGACTTAAACGAAATATCAAACAAATCCTCTCTTATATGCAAGCAAATTAACATGCGGCCAATGGACTCGGTCGTAATAATAATAATACCAAACTAAGAATAATAGTGTGATTTCTGACATATATACACCAGTGAGCTCACCATATATTAGTTACTAGCAGTCATTACTATCTACACTGAGGATATTATACAGGAACTTAATCCAGCAAGCGTAGACATGCTAGCTGATTGAAGATAGAATTTGTTTTTAAGTATTTTGGTTATTTAAATTTGAAACATATATTATGAATACACAAGTAGGTTTACCCTTATATATTGAAAATACTCACCACATAAAGAACCATCCACATTGCTGCTATTTGTCTTAATTATACTCTCTTCCTGAAATACGAATATAAATACCGAAAAATCAGAAACTATATATTAAAAGTTCATTTAGCTGCATGATTTGTACTATTTTATTATGAATCTAGTCAAAATAGTTTCACTTCTAAATTTCATTGTACTAATATTTCAGGTGCTGTTAAAACAAACAAAAAATGATGATAATAATTACTGTATTAAAATTTAAAATATCTAATCAAGAACTCCACAGCGATAAAAAGTATGAGTCATATAATTATGATACACATATATATTTTTCTGGTGTTTTATTTTGTAAAGTTTGCCATGAAAGTTTATTTGCTGGTACTGTATTTTTTTCCGATGTGCTATGTTACGTTAGAATCTACTGCACTTCACATTTTACATACAAGAAACAATTTTGTGCTAATATTTCCTAAGTTTACGCAATTTTGATGTGAGTTAATAGATAAATAAATTATTGTACAAAAATAATTTGTGACTGAGATATTGAAAAAGTTCTTGCTAAATAATAAAACGTGTTCCAAGTCAAACATAAAGTGATTTTTTTTAAGTAAATCAAACAATTATAAACAGTATGTCTAATAAATTTTCTGCAAAACTTTAGTTTTTCAGTAAAACCGATTGAATTAAATGCCAACAGCATTAATATTTTCCATATTATTTCATAGAAATAAATTTCTGACTTCCAGTTTTTTTTTCAACATTACTTTTATAGTGTTGTCAGTTTTCACTAGTCCCATACAGGAAAACAACAAGAGCATAACAGTTGTCATCATTAAATAATGTTGTTTTCTTCCCATTTCAATATCGTATTGCGAAATATCAGAAAGAAACTTTTCAAATCACAGCGGAATTCTGAAATGAAATTTGTATTAGTTAATTTTAATTGCTGGGTCTATCACATAATTTATACAGTTGTACCTCTTCTTATTACAACAACTTATTTCACATGTACAATCATATTTATATATGACAGAGATGAAATCTTTAAAAATGAAAGTCTGGTTTAAATGCATGAAGAACAGTTTTCTTATATTCTAAGTAGATTATTAAAGGGTTACTTGCAGAAAATTACCCAACGGATCAAGAGATATTTCTGTTTATATAGTCGACAGATTTTCCACAAAGTAGCACAAATCGACCGATTAATTTCACTGCCTTTCGAAAATATGCAAATTATTGGCTGAAAAACACATATCAGAACACATATCTATTAAATAGTAGCAAAACCGACTTAAAAATAATGCAAAGTAATCATTTTATTCATATATCTGCAGTTGTCTTGTTTTGGGCCACGCTTGCTAAGCTACCTTACAGCTTATGTTCTTACACTTTCTAAGGTGAATATCTCCACAACCGATGATTTTTGAGAGGTAAAAAAAAAAATAATATGATTTATTTATATCAAGAATATTATGTTATAATATCAGAAAAGTCAATTTATCTGCAAGTAACTCTTTAAATAAATAAAAATGTTCAATTACATGTATATGATTGTAGGCTAGAGGGCTACTCATATCCAGATACGTTCTGGCTGTGATAAATTTAATATTTTAACGCGATGAACAGTATTTTAGCATTGGTAGAATTTTATACATATGAAACTCACAAGCAAACCTTTCGTCATTATATAATAAAAAACTTTCAAAATTTAAGAATTTCTAACTTCTTACTATTAAAAGAAATGTATTAGTGCTGAAATATATTTTGTCAATAATATACCTAAACCTAACACATTGAAATGCATATAAAATCGTAAGGATTGTCGCGATTCTATATAATCTCGATCCGACATCATTCACGAATATAGCTCCCATCCTCTTATTATTCATAATATTCTTTGCATCTATCCCAGCTTGATAAAACACGATGAAAAATACTTTCGATGGGAGCAACGAACTTCGGTCATTTGGGAGTCCGAAAACCCCACTCGCCGGACATTAACCTCAATGAAACTCTTGTACGGAATGGTCTCCTCCACATACCTCAGGGGGGACAAATCATCATCGAAAGGTGGCGATCAAAAGGGGAGTTAGTGGGTGGAACCTTTTTACATTAGAAGATGATTCAAGCGGGAGGAATACCGTACCACTTTTGGGAGGTATTCCGCCCACGATTTCGGCATAAAAAGGAGAGGAACTATGGTTCCGGGCGATTCGATCAATGTCCGTTGTCGGTACCTTGCCATGAAATAATCCGCGATTCAAATCTACGTCGTTGTGCTGCCAGTTTGTTAAGCGTTATTGCAGATTGAACTTAGTGAAAATTAGAACATTCTTATAGTTCGAAATCCACGAGATCATAGAAGATCAGCGGCAATCGCCCTGTTGCTTTCGACAGTATTTCTCAAGTGAACTCTCTTCCTTCGCAAGGTAAGAACCTTTCATTCATGTCTTAGTGTTGACCAAATATTTACATATACGAAAGAGTTGTTAATGACGATTATTATACAGAGTACAAGTTGATAATAAATGTGCCAATACTCTTTATCTTGCGGTAGTATAATTATCAAACCAAGTCATCATAGTGACCTTCTCCAAAATCTGAATGTGTAGTTATTTATCCGCTCGTAACTGTTGTTAACCGAAAGATTCTCTACTCTCGCCCAACGAGTGGTGACGTGACTCACTTGCTCTACCGTCGATTCGAGTTATATTATACTTGTATTTCATTTAAAATAAAATCAATACTTAGGTTAGTCTAGTCGCGAGACGAGTGGTGGAA
>JAQIWE010003245.1:0-12020 GCA_034698565.1 Campodea plusiochaeta | reverse complement strand
TAAATTTCCATTAAAAAGGCAAAAAACTTACAAAATATAAGAATTTTTAATGAAAAATGTAAAAAATTGTGTAAAATTATTGATTTTGTGTTTGCAAAATGCAAAAATTGTTTAAAAACGGTGATTTAGTGAATGCAAAACGTAAAAATTTCGCGCGACGCGAAAGCCGTCGTAATTAATTTTCTTTCACTTTCAGTTTGACCCCCCCTTAGCAAAAGTTGAAATGACGCCCCTGGTCTGTCTCATTGAAGTTTTAACTATGACTGCTTGTTTTTAGCTTATTAATTTGAATCATCAGTATTCAACGTGCTTCGAATTAAAAGAGTAGATTTATTTACATTAAATTGTTATATACAATCGTCAAAAGCAGTCAAATATCCCAGCACTATTAATGTAAATACCCGATGTATTTATCCTATAATTAGCCCTCATGGAGGGACACATAAATAAAGTTCATTTCCTCTAGTACTAAGTGTATTACAGAAAACTGAAGACTAAGTTTATTGTAATATAATATTTGAATCTGATAGTTTGAGTTAGATAATGAGACTCATCCATCTTTGGCAATTTAATAATAGCAATATTTCTTATAAGATAAATTTTACAGTACGTCGAGTAAAAACGTCCTTCTTGCTCTGGGATGTAAACAACTCCTGTAACTTATGTAACCTATACGCTTCAATAATAACACATGATGTCTTATGGCAGGAATTCTCTTTTCCTGTGTACTATTGATATACACTGCTGGTTTAGAATGGTCACAACAAAACTGATCTACAAAAAGTACAAAGTAAATCGGAGTAGTTGTATTTCCGATTTCGATTTCGTAGTTTATCGAAAATATAAGCACAGTTTTTATAGTGACCATTCCGGGTCACTGTACTCGTATATTGCTGTTACACTATTCCGTATAAAAATCACACAGTTTCTCCAAATATTATGTTGCATTTCATGCAAATATATTGTTTGTGATTCACTGTCAATAACTATATTCATGAATAAATAGAAAACAGTATACGTATAACATAGTTTTAATGTAAATATGTGGTTTATATATAATAATACGATTAATATAACCAGGACGTTATGACGCCCTGATATAATAATTGATTAGCTTTGCAAAAATGTGCACATTATTTTGCATTAAGAAATCATGCATTTTAAACTTACCATTTTTAAGTGACAACTTTCGTTTATAGATATTTATAGGGTATATTAATTTTAGTTCCACAGAACTTCTTTTGAATCCTTCATATAACATCTAATCTTACTTCCTAATGTAAGATTAGATGTTATATGATTACAGGTATCAGAAATTCCCATTTTTGAGCCTTTGATAATTTCTATGTTTATTTCACATTTATTCCTCCCATAACACTAGACTCTCGACTATTGTAGTTGACCTTTACGAAATGATCATTAATAATTTATTGTGAATCGATTTATTTCTATTCTCTATAGAATACTGTCTTCTTATCGTGTAAATGCAGAAAATACTCATATATTTGCAGCTTCCGACTTTTACAGTAGTTGAATTTCTTCCTTTGAGTTACAGAGGTTTACCGGTCCAGGATCGATTTTTAAACAGCAATTTCTCAAAACCTGTTAGTGCTACATACACCAAATTAAAGCTCAGTCTTCGATCTTTCTATCGATATATATTTTAAGGATCTACGTTGTATGACGTCACCGCCATCGCTAATTTTCAAAAATGTTAGAGAAATAAAAGTTTGCAAAATGAGAATAGAATAAAATAATTTAAAAAATCTTGAAGATTGTGTTTTTGTTGTTTATGGTATTCCTTTATCGTAGGAAGACTGAAAAATAACACTGTAACTTATAAATTTTATTCATTATTGCTAGAAACAGTTTCAATTGAATGTCTGATAACTGTCGTTTTGAATAAATTCTTTCAAAATTGGAATTCAACAGCCATTTCAAAATTGTGAAAATTATTTCATGCTGTGATGGAGATCATATTGAGATTTCCCTTAAAAAATAACCAAATTTGAATCGTTTTTACTGTTAAAAATTATTTTTTTTTCTCTTATATTCCTTTTACAACTTTTATTTGTGGAACGATTTCGTAAATTGGCAATAGCAGTGGCATCAGACTATCAAGATACATAAAATTATATATCTGTAGAAAGAACGAAGACAGAACCTTCGTTTGGTGAAAAAATCATGTTTCTACCTCTAACAATTTTTGAGAAATTACTGTTTAAAGATCGGTCCAATAACTTTTGGGCTACCCTATATCAGAAAGAATGTTGTTTTTCAATACTTTTGGTGAAAGTGATTGAAACTACATTTAAAGTGAAATAAATAATTTATTTTTGGATAAAAGCTGACATAATATATTTGCACTTAGAAGGTATTATATAAAAATGAAATGAGCGCTTTAATATATGTAGAATAATACAAAGCGCAACCTCTTTTTCAATGTTTTAAATACAAACCTTATACGAAATTCATATCTGTAATTATATAAAACTTCACAGAGCATCACTGATATAAAATAAATGTGTATAAATATATTATATAAAGTGTACTTTCCACCATTGAGCAAAGTCATAATGGAAGTTACAGTAGCGAGTGTAAGCCATTGGGAAATGCACTAAGTTTAAGGCAACAGCGGAGGAAAAAATTAAAATAAGATTACTTTAAATTTATATTTAGAAAAAGTATTAGCTAACCTAAATCTAAATTAATTTTAGTATTATAAAGAACTGTTCTAGAAAATAAAAAAAACAACCATTTTGAAAGCGCCATGTGAATTATTAACACTATAAATTTAATTTTTTCCTAAATGCTCACATGTATAGGCTTATTTTGGGTTCATATATAGATTGGATCAGTCAGGTAGATTTAGTATAAAATGACATGGCATTCCATTATTACCTGCGCTTTACTTTTTTTTAACTGGGTTTGTAGAATAAAAGTTCCTTATGTATTATAAGCATTCTGACTTTCAGAAATTTTTAGAGATTGTTCAATTAACGAATTTACATTTTTATGTTCACCTGACAAAAATGTTTCATTCTAGATTTCTTAACAAAAATCAGTCCGTTGAATAAGTGAATTCTGTTTCTGAACACCGACAGTATATTTAAAAGGCAAACCATCTGTTTGAAACAGTTAATACATCTCTATACCTGTCAAATATCTAGTCAATAGTTGTTCTGAATCTGAATATTGAAATTCTTTATTAAATAAGCTCTTCACATTCATTTTCAGCAAAGAAATCACAGTATTTTTTTCTCATTACAAATACTATTTGAAAGTTCCAGTATAAAGCAGTATAAAGCATGCGTATAGAAAATGATATCACATTTAAATCATGTTTGGCAAGTAATATTTGATTTGAACAAGTCTTATTGTTTAAAAGGGATAATTGCAAATATAGATAACTCATTTGTAATCCTTTCTTACAAACTTACATCAAAATAAAATATTACAGAACTTGAACATTTTCAAAACCATAAATGATGATCTTGGGAATTAATATTTCCTCAGTAGTAGAGTATTGTATGTAAAATGTCATTTTTGCTCAAAGTTGGATAATTTAACAAAGGCGAAATTATGGAGAAGGTTACATTGCTTCTGTAAGTAATAACGAATAATTCACATTTCTCATCGATGTCAACAATTATTCTCTGAAAGATATACCTTCAATACAACTCTCTTTTACAGTAAAACTACCAACAATATACAATGTGGTTCTCTGCAACAACTTCCAAAGTTATTTTAGAGTAGTCATCTGTACATACATATATAAATGCTTCTTTAAACTACAATATAAATTTCCAAATGCAGTTTCAAATTTCTCAGCTTTTGTCCATTTCTAACGTCAGTGTTGACATATCACAAAAATCTTGAGTTTTCTAATATCAGCACGAATTACATTTCCATCCATGTGATCTATGATTGGAGATTTCAGATAATGGGGAAGCTTGATCACTAAATTCAGAAAGTCCAGGCTGGAAAAAAAATAAGATACACAATTTTTAAAAGAAACATGTTTCATTGTGAGCCGTCACAGCCTCACAGGACAGCATCATACACTATTGCCCCGTCAGAGACTCTAATTTACATTTGCTTCCAATTCATCCAAATAAAAAATACGCTTAGTGTATATAATTATGTTCCATAATCCTTTTTCCACCAAAACTCTTTCGTTCAAAAACTAAAAAAGTAGGCATACGCAATCGATCTTATTTGTACCAAAAATTTAAATGAAATAATATAATAGATTGACTCTATTCTTGAAACAGTCCAGTACCTGCATAAATTTTCAAAACATTTAATTAAATTTTCTAAATCTATTGTAATGTCATATACATTTTTATGCTATAAGATGAATAATTTTAAACTTTTGCAATATTTTGTATATTTTCATGTGGTTACCATCACTCTTTGTATCTTCAATGACTGCATTTACAGTATATAATATAAAAACAGATTTGCTTGAGATAGTAAGGTGTGATGACAAAACGAAATGGCATATAGTTGAACTTTTCTGAAAATGTGCACGCTTCCTTACTAAACAGATTTTCAGAAGAGTTCAACCATATTTTATATTCACAATTTCACATTGTATATTTTGAATCCCATTTTAACATCGTTGTTGTTATTATTTTCATTATTTTACTTCATAGATATTTTTATCACCTTCATTTACAGATTGCAAGCTTTGAATTTGATTAATTAATTATTCTTTTGTATTTAAAACTGAAAGCGACAATCACTTTTGTCCTGAATCTCTTACATGAAAACACATTCTGCAAACTTGTTTTATTATTATTATTATTTTATGAGAAATCCATAACAGAATAAACTTTAAAACTTTTATCTCAAATCAATCCCAGAAAGGAACTGACACAAATTCAAATCCCTTTTCCGAAAGTTCATTCTCCTAGTATATTAATTTGTCTCAACTTACCATTTTTTCCCTATGTTCTCTGATTTTTCTAGCTAATGTGAAGAATGCATCTTGAATATTTACGTTGTCTTTACAGGAAATCTCGAAGAATGGCATGTCAAAACTTTCAGCCATCTGGAAAAGAATGATGGAAAAATTAAGAATTTAAATTGAGATTGTTAACTCCTTTAGTCGTGCTTGGAATCGAAAGAAGAGAAAAAGAAATCAAATAAATCCAATTAACCAAAAGTTTAAGAGATCGCATATACTGTAGTAGATGTTCAAAAGTGAAGAAATATAAGTTGGAAGAGTACATTGAAAGTAATCTGCATAACAATGATACTTTTAACCGTAATCAGTAAATTTAATCAATTTTCATAGTCACTGCATGATGTATGAATCAAAGGTGGCTCTGACATTTTTTATAAGATTAGGTACAAATTAATTTATTTAGCCTATTTTTCTCCAGTAAGTTTGATCTAGACGTGAAAGATCGAGGAAATTCATTAATGATATATATATAGGGATAAACTGGTAAAGCTGTAAAGAAACTGTAAAAATATTTTTTTTTACTTCAAACAGTTAACTTTTTTAAGCAATTCCGTCCTAATAATATTTGACTTCGATACTAATAATATTAGTATCGAAGTCAAATATTGCTTTTTTTCGAACTGTTTATAATTTAGTCAAGTACTAAAAATTTACTGAAAATAAATCGATATGTTATATTCGGTTATTACAACTGTTTCAAAATTCTACTTAAATACAAAATATATTCCATCGTCTCAACAATATTTCATTTACATCGAAATGTGGGAATCTTTTATATTGATGGATTATTTTGTCGGAACAAGTGAAAATAGTGAATTGTGTTTTAATTGCAGTTTTCTCTAATTATTATTATTCGGTTCATAATACATTTTATACACTGAGACCGTAAGCCATTCAATGTCGATTATTTGTACATAATTATAACTGGCTCTGCTGTAAACAAATATATAGACTACTGATATTGGAAATTACTATTACAGATGACAGAGTGCCAAGCAACGTGCTTGCATTTCAATGATTCTTTATTTGTTACGTAATTTCATTGTATTTCTGAATTAATTGTCAAATTTTGAAGAGCTCTCGTGTAAAGTCTTTCATAGTGAAATCTTACTTTTTTTAAACTGTTGCATTTTCTTTCGTTTTTACTCTTTGCATTATTATGGGTCTACCAAACTAACTGAAAGAAGCATGCAGGTATTTGAATTCGAATAATCGGGAAATAAACAATGTTTCTGTTTTCCAGAGAACTTCAATATTTTTTCGAAATATATGACTTCAAATAAATAGAAAAAAAACTTACAAAGAAAATAAATATTATTTACAATATAATTATAGATAAAGATAACTCTGATGAATCTGTTCCAAATATTGACATAACAGTGTTTTATTTCCATTTCGAATGTTACCCCATATAGTGCAATATATCGCAAAAATAATAAATTATGTCATTTCATTTCATGATATTTGATTATCTTTAACGACATAAGAATATTCCTTTATGGAAGGAATCTTTACAGTATTTTCTCACCCATAAATTACATTAATGAATTTACAGTGCAAAGATATGAACACGTTACGTGTTAGATGTACAATAAAGGAAAACTACAGTGTGATCAGCATAGCGCGAACTATTATAAGTTTCTATAAAATCTTAAATACTTAACGGATTAATAAAAATGAAATACCATAATAAAGTTTGAGTATTAAATTTTATTAATATCGCGGGGAAAAAATTGTGAAAAATACCAAATATGCCCAAAATGGCGATTTTTTTCTTTCCTCTAATAATGTTGCCCGAAAATGTAGTAATCAGTATTTTGTTCATGTTTTCTAATAATAAAACCAGAAATGATTAGAGAAATAATAAACACGAATTACCAAAATGAAATATTAAATTTTGTTAATATGGTGAAAAATATTTTGAAAGATGACTTTGTAATGTTGATGAAGTTAGATTGATTATAATTTATGGTAATGAAGTTTAATCAAGTATGAGAAATTCCGCAAAATCGTTTCAGAAAAATTTCCCTAGTAACTACTATAAAGGATATGCAGTGGTATTATACTTCGATGGAATGACAATATGCTAGATGTCGAGGAAATCAACAAATTAACAAGCGGAGTTGTGGCATATTTTCATTCCATCGAAATATCCCTAGTATTTTTTGGGTAGCAATTTTAAATAGTTGAAAAAATTTCTATATAATGATGTGAAAGCTTTTACATTACAGTAAGATACTCCAGTAAGAAAAATTATTACTAAAAAAGTATAGAATCAATTTGTTTTTAATTTTGTAGAATGTTTCACATTGGAATGAAGTTTTTGTTACGCGACATTAGTAAATTATTACATCTCTGGTTGCACAAATAAAAATTTCCTCGGCTGTGCAAATCAAAAATAGTCTTAATATTGATATAACAGAATGAACGCCATTTTGAATACATTTCGTAACAAAAAATAAAAAAAAAGATCCCGCTATTAAAAACTCGATTATTATTGCTTTAATTTGAATGCTTATTTTTATAAATCCGTTAAATATTTCAGATTTTATAAACACTTGAAATAGCTCGCGCTATGTAGATCACCATGTATAAGCGTAACCATTAATTTAATATATTATTTCGAATTATGCTGAAATTTCTAAAAGTATATGTTTAGAGTATGAGTAAATAAAATATTAATAATTTTGCTATACTTTTAAATAATTACATTACATATTTATTATTCCGATGTTATTTCGTTAAAGAAGACAATATTGAAGAAATTCTTTTATGTGCATAAATTCCAAATCTAAAATGACTATTACATTGATTTGTACAGTCATGTTTGAAATATACTAGATAGAAATCAGAGTATTACTAACCTTTTCACCTCTATCGACTTCCACTAAACGTTTCTCTTTGGCATCACTTTTATTTCCCACTAAAACTTTTACAACATCTGGAGAAGCGTTCTGCGGAAAAAGATCATAAAAGTCATTGAATAGATAAATTTAATGAAAGGGAAAATTACCTCTTCGATGTTCCTTAACCAATATGTTAAGTGGTTGAATGATTCTAAATTTGTGACGTCATACATCAGAATAATTCCCATTGCTCCTCTGTAATAGGCAGTTGTTAATGTGCGGAATCGTTCTTGACCAGCTGTATCCCAGATTTGTAGTTTTATGTTTGTACCATCTAAGTTTACAATTTTCTGTTTGAAGTCCAAACCTATATGAAGATATAATTAGGTTAGAAAATGTAATGCTTTTTGTAATAAATTTTTATATGTACCAATTGTGCATATGTATGTGTCGTAATACCGCTCATCACAAAATCTATGAACAATACAAGTTTTGCCAACGTTAGAGTCACCTAACACTAAAATTTTGTAAATAGCTGCAAATTCTAACGCCATGGTAGAGCACTTCTTAGGAACACAAAAACAGTTCTAAATCATTCACACTCTATCGATCTGAAGATGTACTCGAACTCAATGCTGAAGATACAAGTGGCACTTTTTTGCAAGTGAACTGCCGGCACCTGAGTCTGCTGAAGCAAACTTTTCAATGTTTAAAAAGTACATTCCTAAATAAAGAGCAAAACAAGTGGTAAAACTAGTACAGCTGGAGATTCGCTGCTCCCCTATTTGACTTTTTATTGATCATGCGCAAGAGGAAATATTTCTTCCAACCAGATAGTTAATTCGCAAAGAATATTTCCCCCCTTCTCTTGCCGGCATTGGGGAGTTTCACCCTTCATGTACTTGTTCGAACATGGGTTATGACTAATAGGGAAGAAACAATAAGGCACGAAACGGAGTTTTCAGACTTGAGTCATCATCGTCGCTGAAAATATAGAGATGTTTTCTATACTGGAAAAACTTATGGGATTTTTGAAAAACTCGGTTTAAAGGGTCTATGCTACGGGATAGGAAAACGTTTATCAGTTTGACCCTTTCTAAACGATTTCAGAGATGAACTTTATTATTTGAAAATAAAGATTATTTTCAGAATATTATTAAACCTTACTCAGTAAGTCAGGCTTACTACTGGTTTTGAAATCCCGAATAGCCATTTTAAAGGTTTATTATTTTTCAGCGGGAAGTTCCGATTTCCAACACAGATTAAAGGTCCCTTGAGAATCGAGTACAATAGAGAACAAAGAAAATGAAACGGGAATTGTGTGTGGGAAAACGAGACCTCCCACTGAAAAAAAACTAAAGTTTCAATTATCGGTTTAAAACGAAAATAACTGGAAATAGAACTTCACGTTGGAGATGAACTGTTCCAATAAAGAAAGTATCTCCTCCACTAACTCCTATATTTTTCTACTTTCTTTAAATTAAAAACTAGTAGTGCAGTGATAAAGTTTTTTGGTTACCATAGTACAATATAATATATATTTATTACACCTTCATGCATAGGCAACGTGGCACACTAACAAGGCGCATAGGTTTTCTCACTTTGTTTTGCGTAAGGATAAAACACCTCATTTCCAAATTTCCTGCGAGAAAAACGGTGAATATAGACACGGCTGTAACCGTACGGGGTGGGGGATAACCACCCCCAATGTTGGATAAAAAATGCCAGTTGGAAATTTGGCATTAAAAAGAAATTAAAAATGAAGTGAAAATTGCAAGAAATAAAGTAAAACTGCAATTTTCCGACTAAATGTTTTTGAAAAATGAATTAATGCAAAGTAATATTGTTAACATTTTCCGATTAGGAATTTAACAATATTTCTCATTTGCAAAGAATCCTATTTTAAGCCAAAATTCAGAGTTTTACTTTATTATTTGTAGTTTTCTGTGTATTTTTCTCAACGCTGAATTTCCTACTCGTCTCTTTTAGTAATGTATACCAGTATTATACACAAGTAGATACGATAAAGCACAGTACATTGTGTACAACCTTCAGAAATTTGTAATATTATAGATAAAATGTTATTTTCATTCTCTTAAAGTTTATATGGAATCAATATTTCTAATTTTAATTTACGGTAAATTTAAAAATTTAACAAAATATTGGTAGAAATGGCCATAATAGTGAGTTTTTTACAATATTTTTCAAAATTTTCCTCCCTTACGCCAACCATGGTGGCACTTCGCGGATGGTCTGTGAAGCTCCCCTATTTTCTTTTCTTACTTCTTAAGAAAAAGGAAAAAAACTTCAAATAATTTCCAAGAGTTAGTCAGAAATTTGAGGCCACCCCCAATAAAATGGCTTCGGTTCGGCCCTGAATATAGATATAAGTAGAAAGAAAACCTTATGAAATTAGATCTTAAATTCTTAATGATATTACATAAATAACTGATTTCTAAAATAAAAACCGCTTTATTAGAGTGTATCAGTGTCGTAACTTAGTTAAAAAAATAAGGGTAACTGAATAAAGAATGGAACAAATGGAATTAAACGCTGTTAGCGTTAATAAAGATGCGACCATATAGACCAGCACTTTTATTAAAATTGACACTTACCGTAAAATGGGGATATTTGGGACAGTTTTAACTTTTCTATTGCTATAAAAACGTAACGGAAGTCTATAATTTAAAAATAAAAATACTACTAGTGGTTTGACTGTAGCTATATTAATTCACCCCTGTGAAACTGAAACTTTTTTTCAGTTTAACAGGGAAAAAAAAAAAATTTAAGTGCAGTCCAAAATTACCCCTTAGGGTGGTGATATTTGGGACATTCATGATGTTTTCTAACCACTAACCAAATAACCTATTATATTTTTTTTTTTTCGGATAATAGAAGGATTTTCAATCGTAATTGAAAAAAAACCTGGTTCTTTTATCAATATTTAAACCTAAACTATCAATAACTAAAATATTAACGATTTTATAATGCTATAATTACACGTAAATCAGGTTTTTGTGGAATAAATGACCTGAAGTGCCAACAAAATCAAATTCTAAAAAGTGTAAAGTACTTTTACTGTCCACTGAACAAAAAATTAATTGCAAAAAATGCAATTTAATTCATTCAGTGTTTTTTACGACCTGTCATAAATTATCCTACTGCCATGTCCCAAATAACCCAACATTGAAAAACATTTCTACCCCCCCTAGGGTGAAATATTTTTTGATAAAATGAAAGCTTAAATTTATCTCCTGTTGTTTAAGAATTGCTCTAAATAGCAAACAAGTACATTAATAAAATTGGAATCATTCTGGAGAAGAAACTTTACACACACTGTTTTTAATGCCAATTATTTATTTAACAATTTTTCAGTGATACATGGCTATATAGACTAAAAGGGGAAATTAAATAAATATTAGCATTTTAAGTTATGACGAGGGCACCATTCTCACTTAAACATTGAAAAAAAAAAACGAAGTTGGTATCTTTTATCATTCAAAAGTTATTTGCCAATGAAGATTTTTCAAAATTTTGTCCCAAATAAACTATCATATCCCAAATAACCCCATTTTACGGTATTTAGATTCAGAATAAATTGTCTCTCGAATTATAGTTTTATAGTTTGCTATACCCGTCTCTAACAGTCATCGGAATATTATCGATACGATATTCATCGAAGTTCGATCGATCGACTCGGAAATTAATATGTGGTGTGATAGTCTATTACTGAGAACTTTTACTATATATACTTTCCTATACCTCCAGATATGGTCGTTATTGGTTATATCGACTCGACATTTCTGAAATATTGACCGATTTAATATTCGCCGAATTTCTGTATAATTTTAAAAATCACACCATTGTTGGAATCAGGATAAAATCGCCCTTCGAATAAATATATAGTTTCCTATATAGTGCTTCCAATACCTTACGGACCTAAAACTGTTTTGACAGGTAAACCTATTGTTGACCACTCGTTTCTCCTTCTTCTTCTTGTGCCTTATCCGGTCCGGATGTTGGCGATCATCATGGCTATTTTTTTCTTACTTGTTGCACTTCTAAATAGTTCTGCTGATGTTATTCCAAACCACTGTTTCAGATTGCTGAACCAAGAGATCCTGGCTGGGTCGTCCCCTACCACGTCTGCCGAATATTTTACCTTGAATTATTAGTTGTAGTACTCGATATTTATCTGTATT
>JAQIWE010003244.1:0-12022 GCA_034698565.1 Campodea plusiochaeta | reverse complement strand
TTGTCTTTTGTGTTCACTGTAATAGGAATTTGTATTTCCGTTGTGTTTCACAATAAAATTATTATTATTATTATTATGGTTTAACCATCATTGCCCAACCCCCACTGTACCAACCGCGACCTAATGAGTCACTTTGGATCGCTGGAGAGCAGGGGCACTGGAGTTATTAGATCATACGTCATCGCATTGTCTCCATTTATAATATTCCATATAGTCTCCTTTCTACAATATCTCACTAACATATCTGCAGCAAGTCATTACTGCAAGCTTGTTGACATGCTGAGTCGACTATATAAAAATATTGAATTCATTAACATTCGACTAATAATTTATAAGTTACTCGTGGAATCTCCACCCTGCAGCTACAAATAATGCCTGTTTCTCTATAGTGTTAAACAAGTAATATTTTACAGCATGACGCCCCATTTTTTAACACACAAGTCCCGTTTCATTTTCTTTGTTCTCTATTGTACTTGATTCTCAAGGGATCTTTAATCTAGCTGGGTTGGGAATCAGGACTTCCCACTGAAAAATAATGGACCTTTAACATGTACGTCATTCTTCGTATAGCTTTTACATACTTAAAAAACCACACTATAGTGTACAGTATACTATCAACAGTCAGAAATCTCAATAAGATTTTAATAAATATTGTTTATGAGATTATATAACGTATTTTTGATATTACATTTCTGCAACTTCATTATATATTGAAGTAAATGTGCATGCATTTATGTATATTATGGAAATTTCAGGCAATAAACATCTTGACAAAATAATAACAATAAAAATAATCACGTTTGTTTCAAACAAAGTGGCAACAAAAGTGAATCTTTACAAAAAAATAACTAGTATTAAAAATAAATATTGCCAAATTTTCAGCGTTAATTTGATAGGCCTAATGTAATTTAATAATTTCATTGATATGTTTTTAAAATAATAAATATTTGTATTCTTTCACAATGACAGTATTCGGCAGCGACTTAAACCAATTCTATGCTATATTCATGACAATTATTATGTTAATTTATTTTCTTTAACGTGAAAAAAAATCCTTCGCTACTAACTTCGTGTCAGAATTCTTATATAGTATTATGTGAGTAATCATATAAGTATATATAAAGTCGAGTATTGTATTGCAAGTATACTTAAAGTGAAAAGTTGCATTTCTACATTATTTTTGATAAATTAATGCTACCAACTATGTTTTTAAACTGAAACCATGTTCAAAGATGTTTTTATAAAAGGGTAAAATATATAAAAATAGCAGAGTATTTAATTTTACAATACATCAAATAAATTAATTCAAACCATTAAAAGTACCTGTAATCATTTTTACAGTAATAAAGTACAGTAGTTTCTGATTACTATTATTCTAACTTCTAATATATACATACAGAGTTCAGAGTTGTAGAAAGACGAGAATAGAAAGCTCAGAAACAGTTCGGTACCTTCGTCAGGGACGAATGAAACAAATATATTTTGATCCACTGAGCTCACTAATCCCTGCTCACTGACCTATATGGCCCAGCAATGTCTCAATGACCTAATATGACCCACGTACAACCCAATGATTCATTGGAGCCATTGAGTTATAAGGTCGTGGGTCATTTAGGTCACCTGTTCTGTATGTCTTGACTCACATTATATTTTATTCATTCAACTTTGCCATTTTCTAACGAGGGCAAGTTTAAGGTCTGTTATATGAGTGTTATCATTCTTGGATAAATGATAGATGACTCGTGATCTAGTGACCCACACTAAGACTGTGACTCAGTAAGTTACCGCTGACCCAATCAAACCATAAAAATAGTTTGCTTTGATTTGGTCATGAGATATTATACAACATTGAAGCCTGTGTACCGTAGAGACGGCTAGAGTTATCCATTACGTGGTGTCTCCATTATTAACAGTTAAACATATTGTGAAATCCCGCAAAAACTTGACATAATGGCCACCCTTTTAGTCGGGCGCCCTTCGATTTCAATTGGATTGGTTTGCAAAACGAAGTTGCGTGGATTTACAGCTGCAAACAGGATTTGAACCTTTCAGACCAAAAGAGAGGGAAAAATGAAAGAAAAGCACTCTGCCCGCAAATTGGCTGCCATTTTTTCTTTTATCGTTTCTTTCTTAATGATTGTACCTTTGGCGTTGAGGGAAAAATGATACTTAGTGGGTTTGAAGGGAACTTTTATTGTGTTGGTCGGGAGAATAAACGGATCTTTAAATGTGGAAAAGACTAAAGAAAATGTCAAAGTAGAAGTTGAACAAAAATGTACACCAGGTTGTGCAAATCCATAACATAGTTAAGATATTTAAACATTATTATTTTTAAATTTATAATACTTATAAGGCCTACTTTTCTTGAATGTTGATTTCGAATGTACATTAAAAATTAACGAGAAAATTAGCATTATATGGTTATACACAAAGTAATACGAGTATTGTTTTTTATTATATCATATACAAATACAAAAGACTGGAAAGTTTGCTTTATTTTATAAGCATCAGTGTGCTGCAAAAATTAAGCGCATAGCAGAGGTCAAGCAAAATACATTTTTTCACCATGGCGACCCCGGTAAATGGAGAAATTGTTAAAACCACATAATTTAACAAACTATAAAATAAATTTGCTGTTGCTCCTTTTGAATTTCGAATGACTATAACACACCTTGTTGCATTACAGGTTTTTTTCTGTATATAAATAAATAGATAGTTTAAGCTCATAGGTTTTTGATACATATTTGTAAAGTTTGTCAAAATGGAGTAATAAAGACCAATAAAAACTGTGTATAACTAGTAATATTTCGATATTTATGTAATATCATTACATAAATATCGAAATATTACCAGTTATATACAGTTTTTTATTGGTCTTTATTACTCCATTTTGACAAACTTTACTGTATAAATAAATGAAACATGCATTTTAATAACTTACGATATGGGAAAAATCCAGGCGAGGACGGTGAAACTTATCTTCCTTTATGCAGGTTTCGTCGACAACGAACCAGTTAATGTTGACGGTTACATTGCCACGAAACCTGAACTATGGAAGACATCCCAGTTCTTGTCATTTTGCTCAGTGATGAATCATATATTTGTCTAAAACATCAGTGTTATGTAAAGTTACCCGCTGAAAGGATTGGAAGCAATGTATGAAATATGCCAATAAGGTATTGCAAACACTTCCTAAAATATAGTACAATATTATATGATGTAACAAATAGAAGCGATTAACTAAATTTAAGTATTTATAACAGGAGACATTTCCTGCTACCATAATCATCAAGTAATTAAATTCGGTATAAAAGATATATATTGTAATGTTATATGTAATGGTATCAATTTAATTTCCTTTTCACATTATTTTATTAAAAGTAGAATTCAAATGAATATCTGGATTGTTGTAATCAAAGATGTCTCTTTCACAAAGAGCAGCAAAAACTTGAGCAACTAATGTATTGAAGAGTGAATTTTTCAACATTTTCACCTGATTTTTCTTTGGATTGAAAAGGTTGAATGATAAAATAGCTTCAAATCGCAATTTTGGGTAGTTTAGATTTGCAAATACCTTACCACTTTCAAATTATTGTGACAGTTTGCTTGTTAAAATATTTTATAATAATTATTTCCTGATGATGTTAACTTTCATGTTATGGCTCCTAATTTTACAGTACTGGCAAATAAAGATTACTGAAAATATTGTAAATTTTTAATTTTATTGCAGAAAATATTTGAAAATGAAAATACATTTCAGGTCTATAGTAAACAAAATAAGTATTTGGGACTCTTGTTAGTATAAACAGTTTTTTATTACTTCAGGTCTAGTCGTCGTCAAAAAACGTACTATAGAAACCCCTGAATTCTCTTCTCAATACTATAAATCTATCTTTCTTCCTCTAGTTGTGGCCTAACCTACGACTTTAAGATCTCCCGACCAACAAATCTTCTTGTTGTCACTGCTACAGCAGCAGCAGGGAAAGACGAACCTTTTTAAAAGAAATAAGTCTTTTTTTCGTCGCTTCAATCTGAAGTGACGTTGCAATTTTCCTAATGGTCTTCTGCTAGAAGTATATACAGCGGGGCAAAACATTTTCTTTCTTAAAAAAATAAAATAAGCCTATTTCTCTTCAAATCAGCTTTCTGGGAAAAGTGACTTTTATTGTAATATTTAGACTATTGCAAAGTGGTTGCTTTCTGCACTTTGGTTGTTTAGATATATAATACGCTACTGAGATTTGATTTTGCTTATTGAATGAAATGAATATGGAAACGCACTTTCGGAATAAAAAGGAAAAAACAATTCTGGTAATTTGTTAAGACACGGTGCTTTTTATTTTTTACCTGTATATTTAAATGAGATTTTGTTTTTTGTTATTTTCATAAGCTACTGTAGATGTGTAATGTAATAAAAGGAAGTATATACCATGAAAATAGAAAGAAGCTTTTATATATTAAAGTAATAAAGGAAATGATATTATTTTGGTATAAAGTTAAGAAGGATATGTAAATCTTATTTTGGAATAATTATAGAATGATAGTATACCGTAGTAACAGTATACGTACCTTACTAAATCAACTTTTTGAAATAAATGTATTTGACATGTATAAAATAAAATAAGGATAATACATCCTGTACACTATAATACACTACGTGTTATTGAATTTCTTAGGAAATGGATTATTACAGTTAAATCTCATGCAAGTCGACAATATATTTAAAGGAGACTATTGTTGGTAAAAGAAAGATTGTATTGAAACCATTGATGATGTTTTTGAAGCTTTATATTAAGAGCAACGAAGATTAACAAAGCTACAGGGCTATGAGGTCACTTTGGATTCCTCAACAACTTTCTTCAATCAGTACAAGCACCTGCTGGACAAGCACATACAATCACTTATCTGGTGTGAATGGAATTTTACATGTCAGACCATCAACAACATAATTATAGTGTTTATTACAGAATTTAAAAAGAAAATGAATATGATAACAATTTTTCCCTCTTCTGTATATAGCAGCATTTTTTGTATTTACACAAAACTTTCGCGGATTTTTATTTCATAGTTGGAACCCGATAAGTTTGTGCAATGAACTTCAATTATAATTGTGTTGGTAACTCCGCAAAGTTATACACAAATCTGTATAAAATAACGATCTGTGATATTACAAGATTAATAAGTGATGTGATGTTATAAGATTATTAATAATCGCACAGTGAGAGGGGCGCAATCACGGCATATTTTTCCTGCCCAACCATAACTATACACTCAGTTCTCAAATTTAATAACCATCAAACACGCACTCTAAAAAAATGCTGAAAAAACGAAAAAATAATGTCGTGAAAACGGTGCTGACTAAAGCACAGACTGTCCGTAAAAGTAAACATGCAATGGAGTGCAGTTTAATTAAGAGTTGTGATTTCCACTTGAGCTGATCCAAGCATGGTACAATCCCCACATCTGCCTTTTTGTACTTCCCTCTATCCCCAGTATAAAAGGTGGAATAATTTAGACTTCACAGGGGACTAAAACATTGCTTTAGATTCCATTGGTGGTTTCAGAAGGATGATGCACTCTTCATATTGTAGTGGAAAAGGGTAGCTGGGATTTTCTCTGGAAGGCAATAAGTGGATTTTGATGGGTTGGATATCGTTGAAATCATATTTATGATTTTAAATGAAGATGTATAAATTAACATTTTTTTTGTATATTGAATGAGTACGATGTACTTCATTATTACACGGTTATTTTTTAGACTTTTAGTTCACTAGTTTTGTGTGAAAAAATACTTTTCTTGTGAACTTTATTATTAAAATATGCAGTATATAGTGTCTAATAATGGCTTATTTCCCTGTTATTCTAAAATGAATATATTAAAATAATGATTGAACATTATAGTTTTAGTTGTTTCTTAATAATGCTATTATTAAACTGTCCTCTCTGTTTCTAAAACTGAGAGCTACAGTATACCAAAAATTACAACGTCCTGAAAATGAAGAAGATATATGTGCGTATTTTGCTGGTAAGACTGGATTTACGCTGCAACATATAGTGTTCAAGTCATGTTACTTCTAGATTATTATCGTCAGTCATGTATGAAATAAAATTATTTTAATTCACCGGCTGAAAATAAGTTTATAATACTTTTTAATCAATTCAGCAATCAGTTTCAAGAATCTGAATAATAACGTGGTGGATGATCTTATCAAGTACTGCACTTTCATAAGTAACTTAAAAAATCTGTATTCCAGATGCAAGTTTAGAAATTATTTTAATTTTTATGACTACCCATGCGTTTCGTGATGGAAATTCTTCTTTCATGTCGAATATTTAACTGATTATAACACCATATTAACACATTAATGATTATAACACAGAACTGTAGCAACTCAAATAATCCTATAATTTTCATCTCAATAATTAGAACAAACACTATATAAACTTCTACAACGAGAATACATTAACCCCCTACACCTATACAATTGCTGAAAAAACACCTACAGCAATACCATAGAGCCAGCACTACTCTGGAAAAAATTATTAGTCGAAATATGCACTAAGAGGGTTCTAAATTAAAGTAATTAATCAGAGTTTAATGTGGTATACATACTTATTAATATTTGAACTTATTTTTATTAAAGAATTAAAAAGTTGATTGAATAAATTTATGAAATGTCGCTTTTTCTAAAAAAAAAGAGGAGGGAGACAAATAATACTGTTCCTCACTTATGAGTCTTTAATGAATATATTAAATTACTCCACACTAACTAATAAGTAACAATTCTAAGAACTCTCACGAGTGTGAAACTCTTACGTACATATACTTATAAGTGAGGAAAGTCACTTACTGTACACTTATGTAAGTATAAAATTTATAATTCTAACTGTGAAACTATTACTTCTTACTTATACTATATTAAAGTATATGTTTTATTGAATGTTCTTGAAGCATTTATATGTGAGAATGACAATTTTTTGTTCACTTTGGTTGTTAGAAATAAAATATGACATTTCAAAACAAGCACTTTCTTGTAAGAGTAATGGAAGCTGATAAAAAGTTTACTTGTTAACGTAAGAAGCAATTTGAATACTCGTAGTTGTAAATGGATATTTTCACTCCTAATTTTCAAGAGAGTATACATTCAACATTTCCAAAATCACAGACACAAAACATTGTATAAGAGGTGTGCAAACAGACGATGATATAACTGTTTATATACTCCAACCTCCTACACTGTACTACTACTGTATATGTTTAGAAGGAAACGAAGATAACATAGAAGAGGAAATAACAAAAGGAGGAGAGGAGGAAAATATAACAAGAGATGTCGACAAGAAGAGGAAATTAACTCTAAGAAAATAATTCTCACCAAATCGCCAACATTAATGAAAATATAGAGTTAGGTGAGGAAGTCCATATGAGGGTGCTGGGTGATGGACAGGGTGTGATTTTATCGTGGGTTGCAGTGGGTCATTAGAGTCGTATACAGTTATGTAGGTGGGCTTTGGTGGCGTTTGTGAACGAGAGAGGACTGTATGTTTGGACTATAGAATGAAATAAATTCACCAATATTTTCAAGTTGATGAAATAAACTAGTAAATGTCCTTAGAGAGTTCCTTCAATTTTGTAACTTCTTCCAGCAGTCAGAGAAGAGAAATCCTTTCAAACAAATTATCCGATCACAACTTCGTTAAGTTTTGAAGAAAACTTCAAAGAAGATTCTAAGATCATGAAAGAATTATTATTGACTTTTTAAATAAATAAAAAATTTGACTTTATAGTTTTGTGCAGAAGATGCTGTATACCAGCATATTTGTATATTATTTCATTTAGAGGGTGAAATTTGTACACCTATGTTCACCAGTAGTTCCCCTCGATATAGTGCAGTATACTCGTACGTATGTCACACATAATCATCAATGATGTGTACATTTCCGTGCTTTATAAAGAACAGTCATGCTGCTCCTTCACTCTTAAGTTTCTGCAACTTTATTTAAGATCACCTTAGTCATAATTTTATGTTGCATTGTAGTAATTACAATGAGTTAAAATCACTTTGGAGAAACATTACTTATTAAAGTGGAGAAAAATTTAAATGGCACAGAGTATAGTTCCTAATTCCCTTTAAAACACATACATCAACGAACCAATAAAACCCATACAACATATTTCCACCTCCATTTCAACATACCTAATTTAAATGTTTTGTTCTTACAACAACCTCCACCTCCCCCCCCCTTCCACTTCCTGTCCCCCCTCCTTTTGTCCTCTTCTAACCTAAAAGCATCCAGGAGGTGACATTTACGAACGCTGATTTAATTTAGCTCACTGCTAGCACAGGTCACAACTAATAGCTTCATCGTACCACCCCCCCCACCAACCCACCCTTCCCTGCTAAAGAGGTGGAACACAAGGTACTTATGCACTCCATTGGAGTACGTAGGGTTTTGGAGTGATAGATTTTAATGGTATTGTTATACCTGCTGGCGAGGGTTTTTTAATATTGAAGGGTTAATTTTATGTTGGTATATGATTAATGTTTGGGTGTCAATGAGGGGTCAACTGGTTTTATGTTAGGGTCAAGATGACGACTCGAGGAAAATGATTATAAATGGTGGTTCATATTCAGCTCAAATACATTTTTCTTCTCCAGCCTCTCTGCTTTTAAAATTGTTCTCCACGTTTTACAGATATTTGTCTGACAGTTTTCTCGACATTTCAGATTAGTGCTGGGAGTAGGATATTCCGTCTGTTGGAGAATAAAGAATTTGATTCTGAAATACCACCGGTATCAACAACAATACTAAACTGACCACATTCTAGCAACGAATTCCTATATCTCGAGTCCATTATAATTTCGATCATTTCTTGCCCACTTTACTCTTGGAGCTACATTATTTTGTTTACAGGTCTTCATTGTAATATTATATTGCACCACAGATGAGTTCTGAAAAATGATGCTGTTTTCCTTATTGACTTTATTGTGCACACTCAAGATCAAAACTTTAGACTGTACTGACGACGTGAGTTCAAAGAATAATCACGAGTTTTGTAAATAAAATGAGTCAAATTAAGCGTCCCCACATATTATATGTAATTAATTTCTGTTTAGTTGAGAGTAAAGCCAACTGAGGTGAATCGAATTCAAAATTGAACTTTTTTATTAGACCCTGCCAGTCAACTTTCAGTTACATAAACTATATACTTGCACATTCTCAATACTGTATAGTGAAAATAAAACAAAATTCTTTTTAATTATGCAATTCCCTATACTAAATTAATATTCTACATCAAATCAATATTGGAAGGTCAAAATTAATGCCACATTTTTCCCCTCCTGTAGCTATGCCAATACAATTCGCAACTCAGTACTCTCTTTTATAATAAATTGATATGTTATTTTCTATTATACTTTTTTTCAGTAATTAGAAAGATCTTGCATGTTCCAGCTTATTTCACGGTAATATTGAATCCTTGTAAAATTTGTTTCCTAAAATCTTCTTTTCACGATATATACCTTTTCTGCTGTTTCATAGTTTTACTGTATAGAAACTTATCACATGACATGTGCTTTTCTTTCAGAGTGCACTTGTTGTAATCCACTTATAGAGTGAGTTTTTTAATAAATATTTCTTTAACATGTTTGAATGCTACAGGAAAGAACTGCAGCATTATTATTATGTTGATCCAAGATCTTCCTATTTCATGCCAATTTTATTTGCCAGGAATCTTGGCATATGCTTTCTGTTTGAGATAAAGATCTGATTCTCTTTTTATTGAAACGTATGAGAGCTTTCTTGCTTTGTATTAAAATTTGAAGTGTTTGTACGTGATAGTTTTATCACAAAACAATTGTAAAGACGCACACAAATGGTTTTTATGATATTTTAATATCAGACACTATGGACTGATCTACATTTTATCGGCTTGGAAAGTGAATGCAAATGGTTAGGAGATGCATCTAACGATTTCCGCACCCATAAAGAAAGTAGGAATGGTCAGAGGTCTGTTTCATATGTTTACTCTTACTGAAAGTTTAAATGGCTCATCATGTGATGCTGTTTGGAGAAACAGCGGATCTGTATGTGACTAATTATTATATGTATAATCTATGTTTGGTATTGCTGCCAAAGTGCCAATCATGAAGTCATTCGCCAAGCTTGTAGCATTTTTAGAGCGTTAGGCTCTGTTAGAGAACGTCATAGTGTTGTATATTTCATACTAATATTATAATAAAGTCAATGAGGAGGAGAAAATTAAGAAATCACAGTCATGTAACCATCACAACTAAAATGTTCCATCACAACTATAACAGAAGCAATGATCAAATAAAATAAATTTACCTAAACCAAAGAATATCAAAACAACATACAGTACAGTATATTGCTAATAGTAGTGAAAACAAAACTACAATAAAAAAATTTACAATAATTTATAGAGGATTACGACTTTTGCTTATATTTTAGTTTGAAAACAGAAATTAATAGAGTTTAATGTTTCTGGTATGACTATGGTATTTATAGATTTTTCCCTTGAGATAGCTGAACAATGAATGTTTAAAATATGCGAATGTTCATATATAAATAATATGTTGTTTCTTACGTTTCAAACAAAAAAAATTGCGCAGCATATTTTGTGATGATGATAAGGCATAAAAATACTCCATGTTTTACTGAAATTACAGTGTTATTATAAGTTCTGAATCACGGAGAAAAAATGTGCTCAGTTATATTACAAAACACGTTTTTTTATATATATATTGAAGAGTGACCGAAAGCTGAAACTGCATTTATAATTATATCTTAAACACCGTCAGATCTAAATTGCAAATGAATAGTTGTTTCAGAAAATCACTAAAATTATATGATTAGTTTTATATTCAGTTTATCAATAATTATAGGCCTATGCTTATTAAATAATTATTGGTTGTTAATATTTAAAGAAATTAAGAATCACAAAGATTTCAGCATTATAGATAAATCTAAGTCTGGTCATTCTATTACTGAATACATTGCTGTTTGATGCCTATTATGCAGTAAATGAAATTTTCTTATACAGTGTATATTTATTTTGCTAATATATTTATAAATGTCATTTTAAAACTATTTTCCCGTTTATTTTTATTTTTATAAGAATACACCAGTATCCGATGTTTTATAACCAAAAAATAAGTCGTCCCTGCCATTGAATCGAACTCATTCAATTCAGCACCCATAATGCTCGAAATCATTTCTTCCAAAACTCCCGCCCCTGCCATGAAAGTCTGGTATATATTCTTGTTTTGCTGCATATACTAATGCAAGCGAAATTAGGTTGAACTCTTCGTATGTCTTTCAGTTTTGTGTATATTTTCGATAACTTTATTGAATTAGTTGGGTGTAGAGGAAAGGAACGAAAAATTCGTTTAAAAGGAAATTGAACTTTCATGCGAGGTACAGTATATGAGGAGCTTGTTTTTAAGTTTATATGATGTAGATATGTAATGTTCAGTATATGTATAAAAGGAAGTTCGAGATGCTTTTTGATTTTAAACAAATGTACTTTTCGAATTTTAATTGTTTGACTGAGGGAGGTTTTGTTTTGTGTTATATTTGATAAAGTAATGGCATGACTGTGTTGTAGATGAATTAGTTTTATCAAACAAGTTTTTTTTCTTCTGGACATCGCTTTTGTCGGTCAATTTAAGCATGTCGTGGCAGTCGATTTTCATATAAATTAATAATATTTTATTGCGTGTTTTTAATTATTATGGTTTTACTTAAGGTACAACAGTGAATTATGTTTCACACCTATTTTTAATGATAAATAAAATAAACTGTGCTGGAAAGTAATTATACTGTAGGTAAATTAGATAAAGGTTTATCAAAACATACGGAGCTTATCGGTATATTTATCACCAAAGACGACCGAGTAAAGACTGCTGAATTCAGAAATGGTGCAATAAAACGACCAAAACGAATTTCCTTGAAAATGACGTCACCTATACATGTGGAGACATCTATGAAACCCATCCGAACT
>JAQIWE010003243.1:0-12022 GCA_034698565.1 Campodea plusiochaeta | reverse complement strand
GTTCGCTTGAACATTATGTTAAAATGTTGACACTGCATCATGTTTTTTGAGTCATACATTTATGGAAAGAAATGTTCCGTCTGTCTCTTCCATCGATCTTTTCAAAGAAGAAAAAGAAACATTTTCTTTTCACCTAGAATATTTAATTTGTGAACAGTAGCTATAGGCGGAATGGAGTGAGGTATCCTCAAGTTAAACAAAACAGCAGGAAATGAACTCGTTTCAAGAGAATTTTCCTTACAAGTTAGATTAATAGTGAAGCCTTTTCAGATGAGGTTTCTAGGTAATACTAAAACAAAGAATTGTGGACTCTTGGTTATATAGATTTTTAGAAGTTTTTCCACTTATTGAAAGTAAAAGAAGGTTATAAATTAATATAATAATTGTATTTGTTGCATTTAAGAGCTACTCGCAACTACTTAAGAGTTATACTAGCAACTACTTAAAAGCTAATAGTAACTACTTAAGCGGTACTTTTGACATATTTGATGGGCTCCTATCTCAGTAAATGAAAGAGAATTTCCTTCGTAAATTTTCGAGTTTATTGTAAACTCATTTTCACTTCTTGAAAATGAGTTTACAATAAACTCGAAAATTTACGATAGGAGTCCATCAAATATGTCAAATCTAGATAGGAGTCCATCAAATATGTCAAATATTAATATTCATTATCAAAGCTACCACATGAATATAAGAGCTACTAGTAACTACTTAAGAGCTACTGGAAACGTGTTTATAGCGCTACAATTCTGTTTTATTATACGATTATTTTCTATTTATGATTTTATCGTATCATAAGATTCTCCAAAAACCGTGATGATGAATCACACTGTGATGTTCCTCGACTTTCGGGTAGTTGCAAACCCTTCGTGTGAACCGTTAAGGAATTTCCTGGTCAGCATGCACGACTAATTGCAGCAGTTTTTGAATGTCTACACTATCATCTTGCTATTAAATAATGAATGGAGGACTGAACGAAATATTTTTCTCTCAAATTCTATAGCTTATTTTCAACTATGAACATATTTAAAATCTGTATTTTAAGGAGGAGTCTGGGCAGGAAAGTGGAACGTTGGAAACTAGTCAATCTATTCAGCTACAGTAAGTATTAATTAAACTAAATTTTATAAGTCTATATTTGATTACAGTTTTTAATTTAAAAGTAGCCAATTTTTCATAATATACGGAGTATGAACATCTTTATGTTTACAATCACAAATTATTTTTAAATTGTTATTAAATGTGAGAAACCATGTATAGATTAATTCGGTATCGACCACGAAAATGTGAATATATGAAGTTAGCTCTCAACAATAAATGAAATGCAAATATTACAATCTCAATACTACAATACATCATGGAAGTAGCAAGTCATGACATATTTGGATAAAAAAATATTACTGATTTATGTTTTAACCATTAGTAATGAAAATTATTCTCTACTTTTATTTGTCAAGTGAATTTTCAACATCGAAATCCGGAGTTATAATTTCCAAAAATAGTTAGTTAACATCGAACCTAAGTGTCATGGTAGTCGTTACGAATCCAAGCAACACGCCCTTAGATTTCGGGTTCAGAGCGAGAAGAATCTACCCCTATATTCCCGAAGAAGGTTCACTCTACTTCATTCGAGCCTTTTACAATAGATGTGCGTCCTATGAACCTTCGAGATTTAAAAAAAAACTCGATCTTCAGACAACTGAACTAGAGCGAGCCTTTAAAGAGTTTTTTTTTTTTACTCCAGACCAAAATGAGCACATCAAAAGTCAAAACAAGTGGCGGATCAGTCGTTAAAAAGCACAATCCTTTGAAATTCTTCTCTCTTAGTCAGTTAGAGGTCTGAGAATAACCACGAAATACTGATCCTACTGAAATTCAGCGATCAGGGAGCACCAAATCTAACACTTGCTCATTTGGGTTTCTGAAAACGATCTTTGTTTCTATATTTTGGTGTAGATTTTGCAGTTGATATATGTATGAGATGCGATGCAGGGAGGGAGGGGAGGAGAACACTGCCTCCCACTCTCCCCTCTCTCTCTGTCTCTCTCTCCCCCTTCCCTCTGCCCCATTGAACGCTCTGCAGTGGTAGCCGCATAATCCAACATTCTCTCACTCTTTACTCACATTTCAACATTTATATTAAACACATTATGCAAAAAAACATTTTGACATTAAAAAAACAAACGAGAAACATTTTATTTCGAACTTTCTCTTCGTAGGTGAGATCGACATATTAGGTTTAAGATTGAAATAAAGTTTCCTTCCTCTTTCTTTCATTGTCAGATTTTAGGGAAACTTTTGTTGATGCGATGAAGTATCTCACGTATTCTCAATATTGATAAAGCAAGATTTGACATAAAGTAACTACCAAACTGACATATAATAATATATTTAAATTTTATTTTGTTCAATATCGTGTATAGATTCTATATTTTCTTTATTTTGACATAGCTGCTTCAATACTGAATTCATGTATACTAACAGAAATTGTATAGATTCTATATTTTCTTTACTTTGACACAGCTGCGTCAATACTCAATACATGTATACTAACAGAAATTAACTTTGGGAACTGCAGTTCAAAATATAATGTGTAAGAGAACGTCCTTTATAAAACGAATCATAACTTACCCGCTTGTTCTAATGGCATATGATAAATCTTATAACATTCTAATGAACAACCTACTAGCATAGCTTGCAGTATCTAGAAACACGTACTTTTTAATTAAGGTATCGTAAATTCCGAAATTGTCACTTTTTTCCTCCGTTTAGAAAAGTAAATTCAGACAAATTTAATGATACCATATAGTACGTATATGCAAAAACGCGAGAAAAAATAATTCCCACTTCTCAATTCTGCAGGTATGCTACTATCTTGTTATCATAATATATTTTACAATTTATTTTTCTTGTCAGAAATAAGTATATTCATGTATAAACATGAACTATTTGCCTCTTGCACCTATTATCCTAATCCGTCTTCCTATTTTAAACTGTAAAACCTGACCAAACCCTTGGAATATCTCCAGTTCCATATGTACATTCAAAGTTTCCTTTCTTTCTAATCATCCAATTCTTAAAGTGGCTTTCGGAGGGTGAGGGATGGATGGGGGGGGGCGAACGGAGAGTAAAAAAGGTGCACTCATGTATCTACAAGAAAGAAACTATATTAGATGACACAAGAGACCCATTTTAGTTTGTCTCTCTAATGTATATAAAGACGAAAACGAAATCAATCATTCTCTTTTATGTCTTGCTATTTTTACTATTCGCCGGAATGTTGAAAAGGATAGTTTACGTCGTCGTATACGGATTTCATGTTGAGAAAAAAAAATTAGAAATTGTGCTGGTTTCAAGGAATAAATTCTCATTTTACAGTGAATAACTATTCACTGCATAACTATAATGAATTTATAGTTATACATTTAATTTTTGTCCCAATCAGTTTCAGTGATATAATCCAATATAGAACAGCAAAATAACTCATCGTAATCGAATCTTCCTATTATTTTGATTCCTGTGGTCCATTCTGAAGATGTTAAGTTACTCTTATAGTATGAATCCATGCTTTTGGGTCGGAAAATTCTTTAATCTGAACAGCTTCTTTACCTTTTTGCAGGAGCTTATTTTCATATTCTCTCATTCTCATTGTATCTCGAAATGATGTTGTATCTTTCTTGGTGTCTTTTCTGGATAGGATGTGGCTACTAGAGTTTATTTTTTATCGTCCTGTTACTTTCAGTAAGATTAAGACTAAGCGCTTTCGAACATTCTTGAATTTCTTCCGGGATATTTCTTTTAAACAGAAGATGTTCATTTTGCGACCTCAACAAGGTATAACAGTAGTGTTTAATATTGCGAGAGTACTAATAAACTAGTAGTTTATCAAGTGTCTTCATCAATATAATGATTACTCTTTGTCACAGTATGAATAGTATTCGATATTTTATTATTAAATTAAACTCATTTATATAGATTCTACCTTGACCTGATCCTATAATTATGAGTTTGTTTTAATTACTGATAAATCAATCAGTAATTGGTATTTTCAACTGAACATGATAAACAAGTCAGTAGAGTGTTAGATTATACCAGATCGTATTAGTCGCTTTTGAAAGCTCTTTTAAGGTACCATATAATAATACATACTGATCGTACATCATAGATTTCTACAGTTATGGAACTTTTTTCTATCGATTGGAAACGATAGAATATTCTAAGATTACAATGGTGTGACTAAGGTTCATTTTTAGGAAACAACGTTTCCTCGCAGAATAAAAAAATGTCATGTACCTTTTCATATTATTAGTACGATATTCTGCATCATGTACGATTTGACTTAAAACATCTAGAATATGAAAATCGAAAGTTAAAAACTTCATTATAAGATTTCTGAAGGAATGGGAACGATCCCCCCTGTAACAGCCTGTTTGCCTTCTATTAAGTCATCATCTCCGTGCCTCCCGAGGCACAGGTACACTATATCTGTAACCATGATATGAGACAACTAAATATTTTAACCAATATTTCCCTGGATAATGAGCCTAACCATAAATTGTAATAATACCATCTTGTTTCTTAGCGCTCATTAAAAATTAAGTAATTTGAACACTAAAGTATGATCTCCCAGCGTTCCATGGAAAGTAGCATTTTAAACTTGCTATAGAAAAGGAATAATTTCTGAAAATGAAATCGAGAATAAAACTACTTAAAACAAGGGAAAAATCTGAAAACTCAATTAAAGCAAAAGGAGTAATACCTAACATTTAATTAAATTTTGCATCGGTTGTACCAGTGTACCTTCAAAGGACAGAGACCCTCAGAGCAACGACAGACTGATGGACAAATTTATATGTTGAGAGCAACGTAGCTGGACTCTGCTGTAGTGTACCTTAATGCAAATAAGCACTTTCATTGCTCTTTCTATGTTTCTGTATACAGTAGGTGTCATAGTGTAAATGTTATTTACTTGTTGCGACGTTGCTTTTTCAGGTAGAACTTACAGTTTTGGTCGCGTGGGTCTCATAGAAAGAATAATTTAAAATTCGGGGATTTCACGTTCTGTATAATATCTGATGAAAGAGTTAACCTAGCCTGTACTTTCCGTATATAGGAACACCCTGATTTCATTATTTTATTTTTTATTTTATAGCCTACAGTAAACAAAGTTCATTGACTTTTTTATGAACAAAAATTTCGATTTCGCATATAAAGGTAAATGAAATCCTTTTTAAAATATTACTGTATCCCCTTTTCCAAAAAGAATCACAGAATATCAAAGAATAATTATAATATTTGCAATTTTTCATTATAAAGTATTTTCATGTTCTCAAATGTCTCAGTATTGCTTTATGTATCCTTTATATTAGAATATCTTAAAACCACCTTTTTGTGGGTTTAAAACAAAATTAATAAATATTGAATAAATACTGCACATAAAACTCACTATATTGTGGCAGTAATTCATTCCGTTGGTCTCATACAGTGTTGAATAAAGTGACAGTATTCAATTTCCTGACTTCTTCCATTAGTCCCACTAAATTATGCAAAATGGTTGACAAAATGTTTTATACTGAAACAATGACATAAAATGCTATTTTTCACAATACATTTTCTGATGTGTGTACGGAAAACAACTTTAATCTTCAGATTAGTTTGAATTAAAGAAAATAAATAATTACGTTGGCGATACTTTACAAAAGGTAAAGTTGTACTTTATGAATATTTCTGTGGTTGCTTATTCGAAATATATCGAACTGTGAAGGGATTGTGTACTATCTCGTAGTTCGATATACGTACGTATGCATGATAATGTGCATTCCATAGGTATTCTGACACAGTTTACCACTGTAACAGCAGTCATGAAGTTTATGACAAAAAATTCAGATTTTGTTGTGAAAGAAATTCTGAAAGAAATTCTACAAGTCACTTCTATTCCTTTAAACCTGTATTTTTTTACAGCGGGAAGCCATCTTTTCCAACACACAGATCCCGTTTTACTTTCTTTGTTCTCTATTGTATTCGCTTTCCTAAGAGACCACTAAGCTGTGTTGGAAAAGATGGCTTCCCGCAGGAAAAATTACCCCTTTAACTCACCAGGTTCTTTGTATCTTCAGAATGTTGAATAATTATTAACCAATGCGAAATGTAATATTACTGGACAATATGGATCTGTAGGATGTCTCAATACATAAAGTTATTTTATCTCGAGACACTGAATGTTTCTCATGAAATATGAAGACGGGAGTTTGAAAGACCTGAAGATATAATATACGAAAAAATTAAGATGCCCGGAATTATTGGTTTATTAGCCTATATTGTTAAGAATATTATAATCAAATCTGATAATTTGGTTATTACTTTACATTAAATAATATACAGTACTGTACCTTTATACCTTTAGCAGTTAGCAACCACCAACGGAAATGAAATCGTAATTATCTATAATTCTGAAACTCGCGTTTGAGTTCATGTAGCTCTTAGTTTTTGACAAGAAGAAAACTCAATATTTCCATAATCTTTTCCTTCTTCAAATGCTATCTACAGGATCGAGTAAATTACATCTTTGTTCATAACCACTGAAACCAAATAACAATATTCAATGTAACGTACCAATTTTTCAAGTTGCGAATCCGAAATAGATTCATTCGTACATAATCATTCTGCTTTACAAACACGACGTAATCAGCATTGCAGAGTAAATCTTTGAACTATATAAACAAAACAAAAAAACGAAATATCTGTAAAAGTAAACCTAGAATCCCCCAACAAAAGCTCTGATCCACCGATATCTTAATTAAGGAAGCAACTCTCGCCATAAACAGATACGAGTTCTTTCATACGAATTGACATATCCAACTCTTTTATGAACTCCGTGCCCTAGAATGGAAATATACCGCATTATTGCAACTTGACGTGCAAGAGATTCTTCGCACGTTCGGTGAAAGGTGCTTTTGAATGTCATCGGCAGATAGTATGGGACTGACATGAGAATTATGTCATTAAGTTCAGCAGGTAGAGACAGTAACAGAAGAATTACATCAATCCAATTTACAGGATTAAGTACAGAACTCGTTTTCATATCAAAATAAGTCAGTTGGTTTGACTTCAGTTAGAAGTGGTAGAAATTTTCACTGTGTTTCTGTTCAGGAAGAGTGGAAGAGAAGGCTCAGTTATTGCAGGCAATTTTTGACAGAAGAGATATTTTTGAAACTGAATGCATCTTCGTTCAAAAGAAATGTTAGGTTCCTTATAAATGATTCTTATTATGTGTAATTCTGATTTAGCGAACAAAAATAAGTTTCGGTTTGCCTGTATTATTAGCAGTAACGACGAGTAAGAATATATAATACGATAAAAAATACATTGTTCAAAGGTAATATTCAGTTCAATTTCTGAATTATGCATTCTGTTCTTGCCCCATGCTGTACGTATAGTCCACTCCAATACTGCAAGTATTCAGATAATATAATGTTGTATTTTTGTATATGGACTGATCGGTCAAATTCCCATTTAAATTAAGCACTGAGGTCTTCTAGTATCAACCAGCTAAATGAGAAGCAAAAAGCAACTTAGATTGCACCATAGAAATTGTCTTGGGTGTATATTCACTTAATAAAGAAAACATTATGTTGTATCTAATGATCCCTAATGCATACAGTACATGCTCATACCTCAAGCTAGTTATTAAAATTCAATGTGATATCATCTATAGTAAATGAACGAAGTAGCAGTTTTGCATACCTCAGTACTGTTCTTATTATATCTTATTTAGTATAGTACAGTCTGATATTAATACCAGCGTAATGATAATTACTTCTGACCTGAAATATTTTAACAAAAGCGAGATAATTTAGAGATGCTTTTATCTTCGAGGTATGAATAACAAATTAACATAACATTGAAGGTATTTGTGTGGTATTTCCCAGTCAGTTGCATAACGCAGCATCATTTGACTCGAACACAGTCAGTCGTGATAAATAACACTATATAATATATTATATTGAAGCATATAAACAATTAATTCAAAGGAAGTTTTGGCAATTCTCACAATATTAATTTAAATATCGAAGGTTATTATATTATACCAACAAGTGATCACTCTTCTTGATTACACTGAATATTAGAGGACCACAGGATTCATCAGTCAGGTGGTTATCTTACCAAACCACTGGTGTATTTTATTATTATTACAAAAATGTCTTATGATATTTTTAACCTCATAAACTTATAGGAATGTAATGATCTTGTACTATAAATACTCGTTTAATTATGATTTATTATTATGACGTTGTATATATTATATTTCACATGATAATTATACTATCGTGTGGTGATCTGAGATGATATTGTAGCTAGAGATTTGAGGAAGACTTATGATGACGTTGTTTTCTGTGAAAGTATTCTTAGTTATAAGTATTGTGCAGTCAAAAATTACATTTGAAGTAATGTGGTTTATTTTTCTGGCCAGTACGAATCAACATTTCCATGGTATAGGAGGGAGAGCTAAACTTTCAATAAGTAGAAAAAAGTGTAAATTTCGCTTCAATACAATAAGCGAAGAAATTGTTGTGACTCTAATTTATTTATAATTCAATATCTTCATCTTTAGAAGAAGATATTGCACCAGAGTGTGAGAAACAAATTATATAAAAATTTGTGATTCTCTTGGTCAGCGTTATTTCAGACTGATAAGTGTATAGCAAATTGCGAAAGAAGAAATTTAGAGGACATAAGTGACGATTATTTTTAGATAAAAGGATTTCGTAGAATTTGTCGTTTATTAGCTTTAGCTTTTTCTCTTTATTAACTTTTGAATTATGTCGGTTTACATCGTCTCTTGTAAATCACTACTATTATCAGTACGGCTAAGATGGTTCAATCTGCTAATTTAGATGAAATATTTCAATGACACTTCATGCAGATTAAGATGGTTTTTAAGATAAAGCAAACTATATATATTTTAAATAGGATTAATTTATTAGTATATAAGAATCATGATTTATTTTGTTATAGAGTCAGTCGATGTTGTAGTACCTTATTGTTGGTTATATAATATTAGTTAGCATAATATACAGCATAATGGCATTAACTTATTATATACGTAACAATCCATTAAAAGATACTTTTGACACGAAAACCAAAACTGAACCATTTCATATACACATAAGACAATATCTTTAAAGCTTTAACTTTGACCCTTTCCAAGTAATAAAATTGTTGTGGTGCAAAAGGTTTCCTTTGTCTTTCGCCTTCTGTATCATAATTATACTTCCTCACTCTGCTTTTCATTCTATAAGAGTGGATATAATAGTCTCTACAATAAGTCATCTACAGCAGCTTTAATGTACTCTTGTATATTAGTGATCTTTCCACCTTTTATTATGGAAATTAATACCTCCTTTTAAAAGATGTGCTATGTGCTTTTCATGGTTCTCGGTTAGTACTTTTTTTCTTGTGTGGTGTTGTAGAGTAAGCGATTTTTGTGTTGGTAGATTTGTAGATTTTGTATAATAGCTGAAAGATTAGTGGGTTTGCTTTTCTTATTATTGTATTAGTGATGTGGTTTCCTTTGTCGTAGACGATATATAGGATCTGTACTGATTTACACAAAGTTATGAACACGTTGAGTTTATACAAGTTCTTGGAATATATGTGTTTAGAGAATATAATTTCATTCTGATGATAATCATTATAACATATGTAGTGATTTTTCTTAAGCAAATGAGCAGTAAGTCTATCGGATTGTATATTGGGGAGCCCGAGGAACGATTACTAACTTTTTCATGGAGAAATTTATAAGAAGATTTGGCCTGCAAAAGAAACTGGTTCAAGAAACTGTCATGAGCGTGCTAAAGGATTCCATTCACATTCTCCACAACCATAATTATATATACAAAAACACAAATTTGAAAATATTTTATTGTTATTCTGTGGCATTTGTCAACTTACTATATGTAAACAGAGTATGAAAGTAAACATATTATTCTCTGTCTTCATAAGAAGGCGGATCGTAAAGAGTAGAGAAATTTCCTTTCCCTATACCCCGAATTTAAACAAAAAATTGTTTTGGAAAGGTTTCTTTCTAGTCTGCTCATATTTCTCATTTGTAGGTTTCAATTAAAATACTACGAAAAGTACTAAAGTAAAGTTCATGACTATCGAGTTCGTATACTAAACAATCTATGAAATAGTTTTTGATCTCGTTTGTCGATCCTAATTTGTAAATGTTTTGTGGTTCTAAGGGATAACCACACTAACCACAGCTGCACATCAATCGATCAGGAGTTTTTGGTTGTTATGTAGTAGTTATAGGTTACTGTGTTTAGGTCAGGAAAGGTCAGGTTAGTTCAAGGTAGCACTTAATTTGAACTAACCAGACCCAAAACAATCTGACCAACTACACACCACAAAAAATTACTATATGTATACGTACGTACTGCAACTTTAATATGAAGACCAATTACAATTGTATGTATATAATTATGTAACTTATAACATTAGCAATGAAAACACATGGAAACGAATATACACAGTAAACAAACCCTGATATCTCTTAGCAAATTAAGTTGTGTCTATACCTATGCAGAGTTGTGTCTATCCAACGATGATCTACTCAGTTGTAATTGAAACATGTTGATGATTTCTGCCAAGGGTAAAAAAAGGGTTGAAATAAGGAGCCCACAATTATTATTGTTTTATCTCCATCAGATAGAAGGCGTAGGATCAATATTTTTTGGGGCACCCACGAAAGACGAGAATGCCCGTAGCGTGTCGACTCGTAACTCTATTATTTACGAGAGTAGGGAAAATGGGAGGAGTTACGTCACGAAGAGCTACTTGGAAATCTCTTTGGTATATGTATACATACACATGGTAAATAATACTCGTATACAAGACGACATTTCATACTCTGCAGTGGAGTACAACTGCAATTTCTGAGGGTGGGGATCATCTTCATTTTTATAAAGGGAGATTTGAATGATATTATTTTTCTCTTCTTTTTTCGTATTGGAAGGTTATTTAGTGAATTGTATGGCAGGTTGTAATATGCGAGGTTATTCAGGAGTGCACGTGCGATATGGTTCAATAACCTGTAATGCAGGGTCAGATTTTATGGAATCGTGGGAAACTTGTTATACTTTAATATAGTACCGGATTAACTGGATTTTGCATATTTTATTATTTAGGCTAGTTTGTATAAAGAAAATTACATTTTCAGTTTACAGTTCAAATGTCACTTTTATAATTATTTTGAAATATAATCATTTCTACAGTAAATTTACCACTACTGACACTGTTATACGTAATCATTTCAGTACTACTTTGAATTATTCAGTCATTATCATCAATGATGTTATGTCAATATGATATTTATATTTTTCATGGGTGTAAAGTATTTCAAACGAGATCAGATTACGCAGTCTTCATGTTGATAATGCACTTGTAATTGAATAAAATGACAATAATCCAGTATTCTATAACTATTTATTTTTTTACGATGTTACATGGTAATTCTGCATGTTCCTTCCAAATTATAAAGTATCATTAGATCTTTGAAGTGTATTTAATATGATGGCGAGCAATCTCTCTGAGATTCTGATACATATTACATGATGATAAGATAATGTGACTTATAAGTGACATGATGAAGCTGATATCATTATGCAGCTATGATTCTCTAGATCAATTATCAGTTTATAGAGTTCAATAAATGGTATTTTAAAGGATTATTATAAAATAACTGTCAATTAAAATAGTCTTCATTGTATCATTAAATTCATTATCGCTTACTAAATATTTCCTAATATTATTCTTTTTGTCATTATTTGTTCAGATGTGGCAGAATGTCTTAAGTTTTATAGTATGCTTAGGTTAATTGTATGCGCGCAGTAGAAAATAAATAACCAATAAAGTTCAATTCACCTGCAGTCAAGAGTTGTTCTGATTCTGATCACGGGTGTCCACAGAGGGGGTTGATGAAGACAACTTCTTCATTGGTCAAATTGGGGGGGGGGGGGGG
>JAQIWE010003242.1:0-12024 GCA_034698565.1 Campodea plusiochaeta | reverse complement strand
TTCGGCGTTGTTCCTATACGTGAAAAAATCACCCAGGAATAACGCCGAACCGGAATGACGCCGAACCGGAAGAACGTAGAACGGGAATAACGCCGAACGGGAACAAAGCCGAAAAAATCTCATTCGGCGTTGTTCCGTTTCGGCGTTATTCACTCGTCTCCGCTGAAGTGTTCTGGCGACCACCCTGTCCCTGTATGTGACTCTACTTTTTACTAAATTATGCTATACTTAATTATTAAAACCATTAATTTCTTGCAGAAGAGGATAATTATATATGTTTCAGAAATTCATACGAGTCCTGTTTATTACTTGCAATATATTTCTGTTATCAATATATTAAAAAAATATATTCATGATATAAGACTAGGACATTTCAGCAAATTCCATTAGTGATACCTTTTCATTTAAAAAAAACTGATTTAAATTACGTACATGTACTTTCAGCAAGAAATAATTTCACTTGTATAGTTGATGGTAATCTTCTTCGCGAGACAGTTGTGATCCCATTTTTACACAGCAAACTCTAAAGCTCTACATCTAAGTTCTATAAAGAGAGGAAAAATCTTGGTTTGCAGTTTAGTATATGAGAGGCATTCAAGTTCTGAGATATCCTAAATTGTTTCTAGCGAATGGGAGCAGATGAGAACATGAGACTTATTTGAAAAGATATGAACTGACATTTGTTAAGAATGGGTAAGTTCTTATCATCACCACACCATCTGAACTGTGAATGGAAATAGACATTCTCAACTAAAGCCCCTACCTTTTAAAATTGACCACTTGTTCCATCTGATTCCGTCCTAGAGAAAACCATTATGAGACTATAGAACTTTGATGCTTCTCGTACAGCAATATTGAAAACAAGTCTAAATTTCCGTTCATTTTATTTCTAATAATATTTACACGAAAACATGTTGTTATATTTAATAGAGTGATGACCGTTTGAGCAGAATGAAGATTAGAGGTACCAACACTTTGAGTGATGTGAAGTGAACAATTCCGTCATTGCTTGAAGTATCTGTTGCAGCACCCGAAGGAATTATTTTATCCAAAGGGGGATCAGTTCTTCCTCGTTGTTGGTGAGAATCTGGAATATCAGAAACAAAACCTACGCTGATATCACTTATGCAGCAGATTCAATGTTAATTAATGTCAAATTTCCGTAATTCACTTAATCATAATATGCATTTTTTTTTAATTGAACGATCATTAATATTAATTCTTATATTAATTACACTTTAGGATCTTTTTTAACTGGTTTTCATCTAACGAAGCTTTTATTACATGCTGGTATGTTCAGGAAATTATGTGGATTATATGGAAACAAAAACAGTCTGACAAAAGCAGTATCACAGTGATAATAATTATGGCAATTATTACTGAATTTCCTACACAAAAATTGGAAAAGATTCTGAAACCATTTACGAAATTTCTACAGTTGCTTTACTAGCATAGGACTATGATTTCAATGTCACAAGTTTGATAATGAAATATTGTTCATTCCATAAACTACGATCCGCATAAGAGAGCGAACTAGAAAGAATGTAAAGAAGAACTTTTAAAAAGCATCATCCTTTTACAAGCTGCCATCCATCCATTGAATTTTAATACACTGTATCCTGTAGGCAATGGCCTCTAATAAACTATATATAATACACTGTATAATGCATGAGATCCGATTCACTGTACGAATGATACAAATTAGAAATACTGCGAGATTTGCCTGTCTTTGACATTCTTACACCCATTTAAAGATTCAATAGAAATTTCATTCCATTTAGGTTATTAATGATCTATACAGTTACCGTCTCCAAATGTCTAATTTAAAGAGCCGAGAAACTCTGTACTCAACACGTGAAACACGGTGTCTCAAATTCTTACTAAAGAGGTTTCTTTCGTATAAAAGAGGGATTCTAACATTCTATTAACTCTTTTGGAAGCATTTGTGAAGAAAAGATGCCAAGAAGTTTGTAAAAACGGAAAATATTCATCCTTGCTTAAAATTGTAAGAATTTCAGCACACTTTGTCTTACATTACTCAATATCTTATTATACTCTAAACAGAAAAATAATTTGAATTGTAAATAAATATTTTATCTAACCTTGTCTCTTCTTTTCTTTCATTAGCTGAGCATTAGAATTATTGAGTACTTCATTGGCATGAGTTGATTTCTTTGGTGGAGCTATAGCAGTTTTATCCTTCTTACCTGCCAATGAAAACAAAATAATATTCATATTTTTAATTTGTTGCTGAAACGTAAGGTGTGAGTCACTGTATTGTTATAAAATATAGTCATGCGTAAAGTTAACATATATTTTAAGTTACTTCAAATTTAAACTTACAAACTTAATTCTTTTATCTCCTAATAAAAAAAAAAGTAATATAAACTTAAAATTCACTACAGTAACTTTCGAAAATGATTAATACCCCGATGTCATCAACCTAAGAAAATGGAGATTGCCAGTTTTAAAAATAGAGGGCTGCAAAGCGTTGTTCTTTTATTTAATTCCAACACAATTTACTTTATTACATTGAAAAAATTTGGGCAAAATGAAATATTATTAATATTTAAAAATATAAAATTATAATTTACTCCGTATCGAAGGGGTTCTCCTTGGTATTATTATTAGTTTAAGTAAAATAACCGTTAAAAGTGAGGGCAGGCTTCTTTCTTGGCTCTCCTTTCTTCATTTAGATTTGATTTTTTCAATCTTGCTATTTTTATTGATCTTTTTTTTAAATTTATACAATTTAACATCATTTTAATTGTTGTTAATAAATGTACTTAATTCATTTTACAATATATTTTATTTAACTTTGAAATCTTTAAAGTCATCACTCTCAAGCAAAACTGCCAGCAACAAAGTAACTTTTATACTGACAGTGAGTAACATAATTCTGCATAATAATTAATTTAATCAAATAAGAGTGAAATAATGTTTTTTTAACCACTTTATTAATGCTAAAAATATTAGTAATGCAACAGTTTGTTGTTCTTAAGCTATACTGCTTAAATTTTAATTATTTCAACCTTGAAAGTTTTATCTAATAAGTCAAAACCGAAAAAAAGGATCTCCACAGAATTATAAGACTTTCAGAAACAATAATTATACTTTATCAATTGTTATTCTAATACCATTAAAATATAAAACTCGTTTGGATGTGTTAATATTATTATTGTATCCTTTGGGGAAAAAATACATCTCCTTGGAAAATTAATTTTTATTTCTATATGAAGGTGATAATAATTTTCCTGCCTTCAAAGTAACATTGTGAGTTAGTCTGATTAAAATAAACTGGTGGTGCGGTATATAAGTAATCCAAACTCATCTAATTTCTTACATTTTTTTTTTCATAAAAAAAATATGAAGCAAATTTAACGCCGTCTCAAAATATTTCAATTTTCATCTTTAGTATACACAGACGATATAAGAGAATTGCCTTAATCCCATGAAACGAAAAGTGTAACATTTAACTTTTTCCACATAGTAGATATAGAAATAAGTTTGACTTTACTCTCTGAATGGTGGAGATGGATTTGTTATAATCCAATTTTCGTTCAGCGGTAGTAATAATGTTAGAGCCACTGTGTGTTTCCTTTCCACGAGAGCTACAGTAGGATAGAGGTAGGGAGAGAGGGGGGGAGTTGAAGAGCAACTTTCCCCTTCCCATACTTCTTCCTAGAAGTATGTCGAATCAGATGCACAATTCAACTGCTCTTCCTTACTTCATGCTAACCAAAACACTTCGTCATTTAATTTAGTTCTGTAAATGATATTACGAAAGGGATTTATGTAAGTTAGTACAAGCACACATACAAACAATGGTATACAAAGAAGTTTATAAACGACACTTTCCTCTCAAATTACTTATTACCACAATTACTTTACATTAGTTTCTAAATGATATGCTGAATAGTTTCATGGCGATATGGATAAATTACTAAAAAGGAATAATTTATTTTATAAAAATTATTTGACACCAAAGGTTAAAATGTGACGTCGAATTGTAGCTGAAAGATTCAAATTGTGTTTTAATGTTGCATCGACAGGTAGAGGTACATCAGTTTCAATGATAGGTACATTATGCAAAACATTTAATTGAAGTTTCCGAATTCCTGTTAAAACAATAAGATTCGAATTTCCTCATTTTAAATTGGTTTAACAACCAAGGTTTTCGAAAAACAAACTGATTTTTTTTATTCTAGCAATATAATGTTAGAAATTGAATGTTGTTATTAATATAAAAAGTATATTTAGATAAAAATGAGGCTTGATATTATTCTCAACGGAACTTTCCCAAATCGCCTGAATTTTATTACCTTCATTTTGTATCATCGGTAACTTCTGGTTTCAAGTATCGTCACTGATTTCTTTAAGCAGTCGACTGTAGTCTGGTGGTTGGGCATCAGGTTCGGGCTCAGGAGATATCCGGTTCGATTCCTGTTCAGCTCCAAACTAACTGCTGGGGTTCACCCAACCTCATTTAAAGGTCTACCAGGGGTGAAAACCCTTGCTGGTAATACCGGGCGAAACATGGTACTGACCACACCATCTCCAATTAGTGTGTCGGGGTCTAGAAGGTATGAAACCTTACATCCGGGCACCTCAAGTGCCTTCAAGCCATGTATAGGGATAGTTTACCATACAGATTTCTTCATTTAAAAAATCAGTGATTTATAGCACTTTAAATGCTATCTCTTTCCCAATCCAGAATAACGCCTTTATCCACTACATAACAAGAAATAACAGAAACTTCCCTGTTTTGTAGTTATAAAGAATTTTTATTCTGTAAGTCGAGTATATGATGACATTTATTCTAACCATGATGGCGTGATGGCTAACCACGACGGAAGGTCTTCGACATCCCCCCATTTTCAAAATCCTGGCTACGCGCCTGAGCGTTAATATATATTCTAATAGCAGACAAAATAGTTGCTCCTTTCCATTTTTAAAAAGCTTACCTTTTACCATTGCCTCGTTTCGTAAGGTAGGAATAGTAGTTCTAACTGCAGGGTAAGTAGAAGAAACCAACCCTGAAATTATAGTACCAATATATAAGTCGTATTTATTTCATACCAGAAATACAGAAAAGGACTCCCAAATCTTGTTTGTATCTTAATTTATTGTCAAAAAGATTGCAAGTTAACATATCATCCAACTTCTTACATGAACTGATAGGCATAACCTTAAACAGATATATCATTGGAAGCCGGAGGAATAAATGGCTGTGAACCGTACCGACAACTTACAACAGTGAAAGGTATATGGAATAAAATATTTAAGAGAAATTCTAATGTTACTTTTTGACTATTTTATGACATATTCAAACATTTTCTGAATAATTGGAATGTTATATTTTTGTAATGTGGAATTTCTGTTATTGTATCAAGTTCATGTCAACTTCATTATAATTTTTGTAACCGTATAATCACATAAAACTCACAAAGCGGAAGAAATTAAAAATGGTATATGTCTCTTGATATTAATGTCTCTTGATATTTACATTTTGCTCCTCTTTCTTTGCTCTTTTTGGAATAAAATTACAAGGAAACTGTCAAATAACTGAAAATGGAAATTTCCCTGATTCTTCATTCTGAACTCCCTGACATTGCAGTACGAAGGTGCATATCTCTTTATATTTAATTGGAAGTCAAGTCACATTTCATCTTATATGTTCCATCTGTAATATACAGAGTGAAAAAGTCTATGCAGATTTGATGTCAAGAAACTGTGACATCCTTTTAAAGACAAACGAAAAGTACTAAGTATATATGTCTCCTATCCAATTTAACGTGACATAGTCTATTGCTGTGAGATGAAGCTAAAACTGATTGTTACATTACGAATGATGGGCTCTGGCTCTATGAAACAAATACAGGCATTTTGACTTCCTTAATTACCGGTATCTGCAATATAACTTACTAATCTTTTCTTTTTTATTGTTTATCAAATGATGTTACTTGAAACAATTATACTTTGTCGCCGTAGATCCTTTTCTTTCTTTGTTTATCTGTTTATACTAATGCGTTGAATAAATCGTAACTTACTGTAAAGTTTGATTGAACCATCTGTTTCTCCCAGTGAATTTTTTGCAATGCAAATGTAAGCTCCAAAGTCAGCATTCGTCACATTTTTAATTGTGAGGGTCATTGTAACCTTGTAAGTGAATATGCTATCAAAAAGTTTTGAGGATTGAAACTTTTCTCCTTGAATAAAAAAAACTGTTAGTTGTATGAAATAAATATTTTTTAAATAACTTACCAGATGGAATTATCTCTCCTTTTCCATAGGTCCAGTAATTGATTTGTTGCGGATATGCCTCAGAATGGCATTCAAGTGTTACGTCATTACCTTCGAAAGCGCCAATCAACTGATTCGGAACCCATATCATTGGAGGAACTAAAGAATATTCATTTATGAAAAATCAGTATAGATTTAGATTGCATGAATTTTATGTATTATAGCAGTATTAAAGGGGATGGCACATTTTAAAAATTCACTTGATGATTAAAACTTATTTTTAAGAATTTGTGTTCCTGTGGATATTGAATTACGTGTTCCTACATATTTTGAAAATATATCCAGTAGCCGATTCCTCCATATCAAGTCTCTTAATTTTTGAAATTCATAGTGCTCTAAATAAAGAAGTAACAATTATTGTAAAGGAATACATAACAAAATTGCTCAGTCTATAGTCATTTGATAGTATATAATTATAATGACTCGACCTCGTACTGCTGCCAGAAGCGATGGTTCAACGACCTGTTTTCTAGATTTTTTGCGACCTGTACAGTTGTTCAAAACAAGGCTAAATCAGATCATTTTCAATAACCTACTCTGTCTCATAGGAGTATCACCTAATAATAATTCTCTTACAATGAAGCATTCGAGCAGTATAAAAAGTTAACACTATTTTAATTTGTTAGCATATAATAACTGGTTAAGTTTTTTTAAATAAGCAAGAAGATACGTCAGTTCTCACACAGTATACAAAAACTGACATTTGGTTAAGCTATCCTCTCAAACTTAGAATCAAATAAATTACTTTATTATCTTACATTGTACCACTAGCATTATCCTTTTACTGACTGTGGGAAGTATTCCATTTGATGCTATACATAAATACGCTCCCATATGAAGACGATTCACTTTGGTTATATTAAATATGTTTCCTTCCACAAACTCAACTGGAAAGAGAAATGAACATTTCTTTAAGACTTTAGCGTGTACGTGATGGAGTTTTTTTGTAATTGCATAAAATAACTTCCTACTCAATTTTCTTGAAAATAAAATAATGTACCATTCAGAAAATTTAATATAAATAAAATAGTTCTGAATGAGTTTCATACCAGCAACAATGAGCTGATAGCGCGAAAATATTGTACACTGAGGAGCTGCACTGGCCAGGTGATAATGTGATATTTTAAATACATCGTATTAAAATTAATTAAGTTTATCGACCTTTTTCATTTACAATATTTTCATTATCTTACAGTAAATTCTAAAACATTAATTTGTCGTAAATATTTCCACAATCTTTAAAGCTTGTCGCTGGTACCCCATCTACTGCAGCGAAATAATATAATCAGTGTATCACCGAGAAACCCAATGGACAGTTGTTGTTGAAATTTACATCAATATATTTTCAGAAGATTATCTTTTTATTCTTTTCTTTTTTTAAGTTTAACAAGCATATTTTATGTTTGATGTTTCGTTTGGTTTACTACCCAGTATTCTATTTTTAAATGTATATATTTATCAAAACACTTAATTTTCATCGAGTTAAATAATATAATAGTAATATTCGAATTACGACATCTGAGAATATGAACGCCTAATTGGGAGAATGCTGGAGCTTCTTCTGCTTCTAGTTCAACATGCTAAATGGTAAGATCAATGTTTGCTCAACTTATGTATAAAATACTTATACTAACGTCAGCGTCATAAAGCAATAGGAAAGTAATAATAAAAAAAATATTACTTGAAGTTATTATTGGCCTTACCAGCATTATCTCCGAGATGTATTTTCTTCTTATCTTCTTTTCTCCACGTAATAGTTGGAGTTGGATAACCTGTAGCAGCACAAATGAGAGAGACATTCGTACCCTCTTGGACATGCTGATCTGAACTCGTCGGATAATCCAAGATATCAGGAGGAACTAAAAGTAATCAAAATAATAATGTTATGTTATTCCGATACGTACAAGAGGTACTTTAGTTCTGAGTTAAACTGTCATAAAAGATAGGTAAAATGTTATAGAAAATAAACATATCTTTAAAAATGAGATTCAGACAACGTTGAAAATCTGTTGCCGTTGTCACTTTTATAGAAGCGGAATTACCAAACTCACATTGTCAGAGTCATGACTTCATTACTCCTGCATCTCTCACTCAATTTCTAATAAATCTCTTGGGAGTGTACTGAATACTGATGCCCCCGAGACCAAGACTTTATTTGGTCTCGTCTATTTTCTGAATTCGATAAAAAAAAAGAATATCCATATCAAGAAATGACACAGAGCCGAGAGAACCGCTGACGAGACCGATACACTCGACAATTACCTCGTCTCGTCTTCCTGATTTTCTTTAAATTTTGAAAGTTTTCAACATTTTAGGATTAACTCTCTTTTAATTTTAATCAATTCTCTCACTTTTTCAAACCATTTGTCGTGCTTTTTAAAACTTACTTGAACAGAAGTTCTTTTTTTACAGGAGCAAATCTTGTGCTTCGGCATTTAGAAATAAATATACAGCATTTTTTAAGAAACAATATTTTGTTCTAAAGTGAGCGCGGTCGAGAGAGAAATATTATTATTTTTTTTATCAATTTTTGCTATTAATTTTCAAAATTCATATCATTTTGCATTTTTGTATAAAAAAGCTGATGAGATGAGGCAGAGACAGACTCTGACAAGAGCATGACACTGATACGAGATGCGCAATTTTCAATTTGAGATGATATCGCATCTCTATACAAGTAGAGGAAAAGGATGATATTCGATAAAAAAAAGTCCACATTTTGTTAATCAAAATTCTTATAAATATTCATTCACGACGGTTTTTGAATCTATTCGTATATATTCTCAGTTAATAATAATATACGTTTCTTATGTTCACATCTTTTCTCATTCCTGAGAAACAATATTATCAGACCCTGGAAGGGTAAAAAAAAGAACTTCAATGTCCCTCGTCATATTCCAGACACCTTTGAAATGTGATATATTTTTATTTTGCATTCTGTATATTGCATATTAACAGAAATGCAAGGAATACGATCAGAAAAAGTTATAGATGGTTGTTGTCGCTGAGTGTAAGATCTGTGAAAAAAATTGATGTTGTGACACGAACAAAGAGCAAAATTTCTTTTTTACAGCTTTCGCACTAGGTGACGACTATGCCTAATAATATTGTAAAAGTTTTACGAATGGATGAACATCATTACTATCCCCTGGTAGTTATGCATAACTGCCGTATTAGAGAAGCGCTTAGGTTGCATAGCTGTATTCCTGATCAGGATAAATTGCTTATTTCCATTTAACGGACAGTTTTAATAGAAGCTCAGAATGTTTAAAGATTTCTTGCGTGTTGATGTAATATTTACGTTTCGCTATTAACTAAAACAAAATCGTTGTAAATTAAAGGTTTACAACATTTTTATTATAGGTATTAAAATTTTGAAAAAAGTAAGTAATGGAAATTTTTATAATAGGATAAAATATGGAATTAAAATATAACAATAAAGTCACAATACACTAATAATTATTAAATAATAGTACTTTAATTCTTTACTAGTTAGCTCATTCATATAATTTAATAGAAATCTGTAAGTTTCATTGGTGTAGTATATCAAAATATGCTGATTAAATATATACACTTTTATTCTGTAACATTTAAATTATTTAGAAAGCGCATCTTCAAATGAATAGCTCAAAATTTTAATTACTGTATTTCCATGTTAATGAGTCGAAAGTCGAGAAAAACTGAAAATTACCGCAGCATACAATATTAAAGAAAAACACACCAGAGCAAATAAAACTGTAAAATTTAGAATATAAAAAATATATCTTATACATATAGCGGCTTTCAGTTAAACGTGATGACTTTTGCAGCAGGAGGTCCCATTTTCCTACACACAAGTTCCGTTTCACTTTCCTTTTTCTCTATTGTACTTGACTTCTCAAGGGACCTTTAATCTTTGTTGGAAAACAGGACTTCCCGCTGTAAAATAATACGCCTTTAAGTGCTTATGTCATTTTGTATCCATTATATTATAATAGTAGTATTAGGACTAAGAAACATTAGCACATAATACTGAATCCTATATATAATATTTTCTCAAGATATAGGTGATATTCTAAATCTATTCTTTCTTGAATAAACCAAAAGTTTTGATTTATATATAAGTTTGGTTTTTCTCCATTCTACCCAAAATATCTCAAAGGTTTCTTTTCTTCAGGTACTCATATTTTCCATTTGCAAAGCAAACAAAAATGACTGACCTTACATCCGTATCTCTTTCATTCTCTGCAATATAAGTCAGCATGTGAGTCATTTTAAACCGATACGTATTCTAAAAGGAAATATTTGCGTAGAACTTCCCCATTAGATTCTAAAATCTCTTTCTTTGCTTCACAAACATTTAAAGATCGTCGCCTCCAGGCACACTCATACCTTTCAGTCCTATATATTCGTGCAATTTGCATTCTCCGACTATCATTTGCAGAGAGAATTTTTAGCTTTCGAGGAGAAAAAAGTCATTTTTCTGATTAGGTTTCTTAAGAGGTCTTTGAACTAAAGGTAATAATAATTTAAATGAATTTTCAGGAATAATCAGTGTGAAAATAATAATTTGTGTGTAAACTGATACATTATACAAAAATGCTTTCAAATTATTAGTACATTTAACTTTTCTTATATAATCAGCAGTGGAATGCATATTGATATTTTAATCAAGCTTTATAATATTAACTTTTTTTTAACTTATATGTACTTTTCTGATTTACTATTTGAGATAAGATTGAAGTTTAGTGTGCTAACAGTAAATAAGTAATTTTATTAGTTCCTTCATTCAACGTGGAAACTTCCTGACTACATAATTAGTAATAGTGTAAGAGTTGGAGTAATAAAGCAGCCAATATGATTTAAAACATCATAATAATTCAACATTTATATACAATGTCGTTTTCAAATGAAAATGAAATTTTCATGATATTTTAAATCATATTGACTGCTTTATTACTCTAACTCTTACACTATTATTAGTTCCTATTAACTTTTACAATCATTTTCATTGTGTCAAATCTAGGGTGACCGCACTGGGTCTAAAGTACAGTTGACCTAAATCAGTTTTTTTGACAAAGTGCATATGTGCAGCAGATTTAAGTGCGTTTGACCAAATGTGCATTTGCGGTAATTTTTTATATTTCTTGAAAGTGCAAATGACCTAATTTTTATATTTCTTGAAAGTGCAAATGACTTAATTTTTTATATTTCTTGAAAGTGTAAATGACCTAATGTGCAGGAGATAGAAGTACAATATGTCACACTGTTTCCAGACTTAAGGAAACAGTGTGACATAACCCCCATTCCGAAATCGGGTAGTCCATACATTTTTTCAAACTATCGACCAATCTCTAAGTTATTTGTTCTATCTATAATTTTCGAAAAACGCTTATGTAACTATCTCTGCCAACATATTTCTAACTACATTTCTCCACAGCAACACAGATTTATGACTGGTCGGTCCACTATAACAAACTTAGCCACATTCTCTTCTTTCATAATGCACAGTCTCGAAAAAGGTTTTCAGATAGACGTGATATGCACTGATTTCAGTAAGACCTTTGATACTGTAGATCACACGGTTCTACTACCTAAATTATCATCATTATGTATCGAAGGAAGTTTATTAGCCTTACTAAAATCATACCTATTAAATAGAAAACAAAGAGTAACTTACAATAACACCGTTTCAAATTACACATCAATTACAAGTGGAGTGCCTCAAGGTTCAGTTTTAGG
>JAQIWE010003241.1:0-12025 GCA_034698565.1 Campodea plusiochaeta | reverse complement strand
TAGATCATACCTCTCGTTGTAAACAAATGCAAATCATGGGATATACTCATAGCTCTTGTGGTATTACAACTGAAAATATTTTATTGTCAATTGAGTATTTTGATTTGCAAAAACATCAGAATAATTAACCATCTTAGAGTGTACCGAAAGTCAAAAAGAGATGTATAATATAAAATATAATATGATCCTGAAAAATATTATCATTGGTTTGTCATCGTTAACTTGGCATAACATTTAATAATTATGTCTGAGTTACTTTTCACAGTTGATTTAAGTAATACTGCCGTACGAAAATATAACTTATCTTCGTCTATTTCGCCAGCGATAGTCCTTTCAACATGCTCTCAACGGTTATGACAGATGATCACATGACCGTGGGAAAAGAATAATAGTAATAACAAACCCAAACTCGTTAAATAATACTATTAAAATATATTAGAAATCAACTACGTCACATGGTAAATCTTAACAGTAAAACTATTACCAGTTAATAGAGTTAAATTTAACTACAGTAGGTTGGGGAAAAAAGCAATTTAAAAAACCAGCCGTACTTTTTAAATATATTTATCAGTAGTTAATAGTTTAACTAAGGTATATGCATAATTTAACAATGTATTTATTTGATACCGACTTTCCCATTGTTATATTCTACTATTTCTAATCAAAAACCCTTCATATCATTAAAAACAACAAACCCAAATTAAGAGTGTATACTGTACAAGCAGCATTAATATAAGAGTGTGTTGAGAAACATATAGTACTTTTAATCTAAAACTTATAATGAAGCAAGAGTCGTCGAAATTTGCTCCAGGAATACCAAATTTTGCTTTCTGTGAAGTAATACAGCATATTTGAATAATACTAACATCTATTAAAAGGCAAAACACGTAATTACCTGTAAATGAATATACGTTCATTTTAGAACCGTTTCAGAAAATTCTATTCAACATTGCAAAACATGACAATATTTGAAGTTATGACAAAATGATATACCAGCAATAACTGTCACTATATCAAGATAATCAGAACAAAAGTATGATGAAATATGTATATTAAAAATTGGGATAATTGTAAGATCCTCGACTACGAAAAATACGTGAGAAATATGTATATTAGAAATTGGGATAATTCTAAGATCCTCGACTACGAAAAATACGTGATTTACAGGTTACTCCTTGAAGAGTTTTGAAATCTAGTCGACTTATTTATACAATAAAAGATTGTACTGTATAAATTTGAAAGGTTTTCTATTAATTCAAAAATATTTTATTTCGTGAAACTGAGCATTAATTAATCTAGCTGTAAAGTGACCTTACATCAGAAAAAAAATATAATTTGATGATGGAAAAACCATGGTTATTTCTTGTGATAGTGATATGTGATAAAATAATACTGTATATCTATAATTGTATTACTGAGATAATATGAATTATTTTTATTGATTTAATTTAAACTACCACATGAAATTCAGTATAAAGTTTTAGGTTGACTTACGATCTAAAATAAAAATCAAGATGATTTTTCAGTTCACTTCATTATATTCTATGATCACATGAACACTGACGAAATGAGTATAGTCAAACATTTTAAAACCCGAACAAACAAATTTCAATTTCCTTTCTAAATTACAGTTTCCGTCCTGCTGTTACACACGTAAACTACCAATGACTTCTACTTTACATATTGTACGCTATAATAATTTTGATTTGAACGAAGCATCATCCTTGAACGTAGACCACACAGCAAAACACTCATCAGCCCTTTTGTCAGGCAGCAGGGTAGTGATTTTTCTCTCTGCTGTTATTCAATATCAGTTCTAACACTTGAGTGGAGCTCACTTTTACAGTTTCAGGCACGCATGAAAGGCTTTGTATAGACCTTTCATATCATTATACGGTTATTTTTTTATTCAGTTTAAAAATATGTATGGAAGTTCGATATTGAGGGAAAAAAATTACTCGTCACCGTCAAAGTCTGCTGTGTTTTTATTCTAAAGTGTATTGTTTGAATTTGCTGTTGATATTGTAATTTAACAATGTATATTAAATAAAAACAAAGATTAGAAAGTGTTGCAGACAATTGAAATGTATTTTGTTGACTAATTCTATTATTATATAAAATAATCACATAATTTCACATTCAGCGCTTACAATAATTATTTTACAATAAGTACAACGGTAAATCTCACATAGAAACAATATATTTCAAGAATGAAAAAATCGTAATATTTCGTGTTTTAAAAACGAACAATTTGTTTTGTCAATTAAATTATGTTTTATTTATGTTGGATAATTTCCTTCCTCGATTTCCTTGTAATTTATACCATATTTGTTTTTTCAAAAGAGTTAATGAAATATACATGTATGTCGCATTTGTTTAAGCTTTTCCTGTAAAAATTTAGTGTTATTATGTTTATTTTCTGCTATATTGCTACCAAATTATTTGCATCATGAAATATATTTTATCATTATGCGTATGAGATGAAACGAAATTTCCTAAACTACAGAAAATGTTGATACGTAGAAATACATGTGCACTGGAATATCACGGAATGTTAAAAATGAAAGCGGTACTGGTTTGGGCTGTAAATATGTGACCTTACAATGACTCCAACAGCAGTATTGTCAGGCTTTCAAGCACAGGTCACACATTATATTACCACGAATCACACAAACACAAATCTCACACCATAACCATATAGTTTTCATTGCTGATATTTTAGTATTATAGTGCACTGTAACGTTTTAGAACAATGACATCACGTACCAGAGGACACTCACGAAAAATTTTCCGTGACATATACAATAGAAATTGAACATTAAACAGCTTCTTCCCGCGGACAGTTATAACCTGGAATAATCTGAGTGAAACAACTGTAACTTCAAAAACAGGAAGACAATTCAAAAACGCATTTCAGTTGTGACTAAAATCATTGTAGACCAAAGGGATGTAATTCCCTATATGCCTGATATTTTAGATAGATAGATAGACCATATGTGCTTATACAGTTATTAATATTCATGATTACGTTTCATCAAATAACATAACAATCTTCCTTAATAGAGCATCTGAAAATACACTCTTGACGAATTGAAAATGAGCAGATGCATTTAACATCAAAGACAAATCATATATATTTTAATTAAAAGCATAGATGTTTGAAAACCTAACAGAATATACAATCTACAAAACATATTGATACTGTAGTTGTGAATAGGAGCAATTTCCTTTGACGATATGTAGTTCCTATAGGAATAAGAGAAGTATAACTTGTGTGTTGTTTCTGTTTTCAACTTTCTGTTTCTGACTTCCTCTCCTATTGGCTGCTTTAGATCACATTCAAATTGGTTATCCTCAGGGTACAAATGGCTCTAGTATAGAAATGGAGAAAATCTAGGTTACATTATTGCAACCTGTATTCTCTTAACTCCAGGGAAATGCAACGTGAAAGCATTTTAAGAGAAGGTATATATGTATTTTAAAGATGAGTAAGGTAACTCAGGTAGTCATCTACTTGTTGTTATTTTTTTTATTAAGTTTTGATACTACAATGTTAAATTTAGAGGTATATATGTATTTTAAAGATGAGTAAGGTAACTCAGGTAGTCATCTACTTGTTGTTATTGGTCTAATATTTCAATGTAGGCTACTATATTTATTATATTTTGTCTCCCCAATGTCTATAATTTGCTTGCCGTGAGTTTTTTTAATTGATCAACATTTCAATTTCACGTGTTTCTCTGCAATTGACTTAAAATTTTATGAACCTTCAGCCAGTCAGTCAGTCAGTCCATATGAATTCCTGAATCGATTTTTCATGTATGACTTTAAAAAAATGTAACAAAAATAAATAACTGATTGCTGTCTCTTTTTTCACCAACCATCGATACAAAAATATCTTAATTAGTTCAAGCGTCTCTGAACAAAATATTTTCTGTCTACGATATTTCCAACTACATTATGATGTCTGAACCTATTTTTATTTCTGCAACATATAAGTAGAAAACAGCCTCATGTCCTATTTCCAGGTAGAAAGGTTCCATGTGCAATGAGAAAGCATCCTTTTGGGTACTATATTTTCCATTAAAGGTCTTCCATTCCTTTATTCAATTACCTCGAAAGACCTATTATTACATTATTACCTACCTATGGTCATCGTTGTTGGCTATGAGAAATGTTACTGCAGTCTGGATAAAAGGACTGCATGATAGGATAACCAGATGCAATCTTTTATCCAGGTAAGTTTTGAGTTTTGTTTTAAAGGACATAATTTATGTTTAGCTGAATTGCATCATTGCTAACATTCCATAAAATTCATGAAGTTTTGATACTACAATGTTAAATTTACTTCAGAACGACATTAATTTGTCAGCACTATGTGTTACGTTAAATCTTCAGAAATTTATGAAATACGATAACAGAACTACTTTACAGATAATGGACAAGTAGAGTACAAAAAATGTTAGAATTGGACTGCTTAGTTTCACAACTTACAGTGATAATCAATTACGAGTCCCTTATTGTTTCTAAACAATAATGAAGTTTTATAAATATAAAATTGCAACTTCTCCACAATAACTTTAATAAGTAATGAATAAAAACTGGATTAAATTGTAAATTTAAAAGGAAGAAAATGAATGAAACACCCTGCCCATATCCTCTTTGAAATTCCTGTCACCTGTTTACAGATGGGTCTAAGTTCTCCCAGCAAACAATTCATATCAACCTCTCTCTCTCGAGTTAGTGGGAGTATATTTTGAAATTCTCCAGTGACCTATCAATGGAAACTAAAATTGTATGTTCTCTGAACTAAAGCGGTATATCTACTTGCTTTATTATATTAACTAAGGGTACATTTAATCACTAAAATATGCGTCTAGAGAATTGTCTAGTTCAAATGCTGTGTGACTTGTTATATATCTTTCTTAAGACTGATGATTAAGTTACCATGCGTTTTCATTGCATTTATGAAGTTAACCATTTGTCTTTGATATTAGAGTTGTACTTTGATATTATTAATGTTATTTTGTGGTTTATGTGCTTTGGTTAACGAGATACGGTGTGAAGAGTAAAGCATTGTTTTCGATTTGGATTGAGTGAATTATTTGGTTTAGGGTGTATTTTTTATTCTTTCTTTTAATGAGTTAAACTAAATTTTCTTCACGGTGTTTGACATTTTCGAAATTAAAAATAAATAACTTGTTGTAAGTTATTAATATGTCTGTTTCATACACTTCTTCTAACACAGATTCGTAAAATAAAAATTAATATTTTTTATAGTATGAAAAATATATCGACAAAGAGTTTATGCAAGTGTGCATGAATGTATCTTCATTATTCTAAACGAATCGCTATTTTATTTTTAGTATGATCTATATTTATGTTCATTTTTTTCTATATTTACCTTTATTTCATATTCCTCCTTTTTTGGATGACGAGGACTGGAACCCATAAATTTAGTTACTTTAATGATATTAGCTATTTTACTACTTTATTTTATATTTTATACGAGCTCTGTGTTTACCCAGAGCTTTTTTATAGCAGTAATCGATCTTCGGTGACCGAAACATAATATCACCTGTGCAAATTATTTTCTTACACACATACTCAAATTCACCCATAACATTGTTCAAATAACTCCTGAAATAAAAAATCCAAATCCAAAATTAATATTTCCCCGGAAGCACAACTCTGAACTTTCCGTCAATTCTTTACCCTCCCCCACAGTAAAAAGTTGTTCTTTTATATCCTAAAGAACCCGAGAATATAGATAAAGGGCAGAAAACTTCCGTGCTTCATTCTTCATCTAAATCGTAATAACCTAGTGGCAAAAGAGAAAAAATGTGACAGCACACAAGAAAGATTTGCACGCAAACGAAGATTCCAATAAAGTTTTTGAAAGAGGTTAGGGTGCCTGAAGTTTACTAAGTATTAAAACTTTGGAGGATTTCTAAAATCCCATATTTTGTTCTGTCGTCTTTTCGATGTACAATTCATCAGTCATAGTTATAGAGTTCTTTTTAGCATGTTCTTTCCTCTTTGCCACTAAATTTATCTTCTTGTTAGATAGTGTGAAAACTTGCTGAGGATTAAATTGCATTTGGCCGTTGGCCTAAGACTTGGATATCTTAGTATTTTTCCATTAAAGTCAAGTGCTACTGAGAATCTCTTTCATTCGACGGTTGGAGAACTCTTAAACGTTTTTAGATCGAAGAAACTTTTAGGTTAATTTAATTATTGACTTAAGATTAGTTTTCGAGTGAAAAGGGTTATTTTGTTTTCTCGTCACGGAAAATAGTAGTCAAGAATGAATTAGTTGATTAAGACTTCAAGATATACTCAAAATTTAGGACAAGCTGTTTCAATATATTATACTTTTGATTTTCTTCACTTTTTAACTAACAAGTCAGAAGAAATATATTGTTTCTGCAGTTTTGAATTTCTTAAATAATATTGTACTGCATCAGTTCTATTTCTGAAATTACGTTCTATTTCTGAGAAGTTGAAAATATTATTTATATATTGATATTTTTAAGTACAATACAGACTTTCAAACTACACTTATTAAACACTGTTACTATGTTTAAATTCTAGGGAAACGTGTTTACATTCTTGTTTTAATCTGGATGAACTCTTATACAGAATATAATTTACAATTACTGATATAACATCAGATGGAAGGCAGTCAAAGTAAGTCAATGATCGAATTCGATATGATAACAACGTAAAGTGTACTTGAACAGCATATACACTTCAACTTCAGAGTGTTTCAATTCAATAAGCAATGGTAGGTTTGTTTAATTTGCATTCAGCAATTTCACGTAGGCAGAATAGTAGTTATTTTTGTACAATATTTGATACAATGTAAAAATATGCAAGTATACACTTACAATATCAAATTTTGATTTTCGAAATCTAATACAGAAAAATACAGTGCTTATTTTTTATTTGTTTTATTGTGGCATAAGCTGTGAAATAAGATAGAGCACTCAATGATACTATATTCGGTAAAAACTGATATCATATGAAAACTGTATAATATTTTTGTAGCAGAAGATAGAAAGTGTTATTTTTAATATTTTTGGGTTTCCTTATATGTTCATTTTTAAATGGTGAGTTAAATTAATTACTTCGCCAATATTTTGTTATTCTAATAAAAAAAATTGTCATCGTTTCATGGGATAGTGCATTCTTCTGTAGTTTTGAATGCTTGTAAATTCTCAAATGTTATCTTTAAAATTATATGAACTCTTTTCTTATACGATATAATGTAGACGACTTGATTCATGTACTATTATGAAATCAATAATATTAAGCAGTTTCGAGTTTTCTCATAGTCAATAATTACAAAAAAATGTATCAAGTTACTGTAGAGCAACATTTTATTCTGTAATTAAAAAAAAAGTAAAGTTTATGTTTTCCTTCAACCTTGCATTAATTAATAATACCTCCATATTTTTCAATTAAAATATCAGCAGTAAGAGACCTTAGAGTATACTTTAATTCATCTAAATTTTTCATTACTGAAGTTTCATTATTTTGTCTCTCTCAAAAAAGAAATAACAGCAAAAACAAGTTCTTAAAAGTTGCAAGCACAACATTTTTAGAATCAAATCTTTTATGCTTAAGAAGTAAAATTCTCTCCATAAAGAAAACAAGATTAAAGGATTAAGATATCTCTGTTCCGGAAAACTTTATACAAAAAATAGATGAATCCAAAAGAAAGAAGAAAATTTTCTTCCAAAATGTTTCGTATCCAAGAACGATTTCTTTAATGTAAGGAGTTTGAAAGATTTCTGATATTGCCTGTAGACAGTAGTCAGTCTTCAAATGAAAAGAAAAGTCTCGGGGGCAGGAATCTGCTTTCATTGCAAATCTGTAAATAGTATTTGGTAGCCGTTCCTTCTTTTTCTACTACAGGATAGAAGTAAACAAAGATTGAAGACGCGCCGTAATATGATCTATTGATCAAAAGCGTTTAGAATCTCAACAAGGTCAGAGAGAAAAAGAGAAGAGAGAGAGAGAGATGTGCAAGAGTAGAATTAAGACGCTCTCTCTCTCCTGCATTCAGTGTTTGTTCCCTTAGATCAAAACAACTCTTCATTTCTTCAATAACAGGTTCCTTGGGGAATGATTTGGGAATGGTTGGACGCTGCTGTTATTGAGTGTTGTTGAGAGATATTATTGATTATGGTTCTTAGGTGAATTAATGCTTTATAGTGTGAAAGGATTATTTTAATCTAAAGGCACTCAAGTTACTAAAAAAAGGTTAAACTTAGTTTAGCTGGGTGTTTGACCTAGATTTCCGAGTGCTACTGATTTCAGGATCAATGATTGAAAACAACAGAGGTTGTAATTGTGGATAAAAAGTTAAGTTAATGGAACTTCCGTATTTTTGTTGTTATAATGTCATCTGTAATTCTAGTACTTAAAAATTGAAGATAAGTAGCAGTACAGACTTTGCTCCTGTTTCAATTGGCAAAACCCTAATGTTATGCTTCTGTGTGTTTCGTTATCATTGTTCTTATCATTGTAACAGTATTGGTTACTTTACTTTTTTGATTTTCAAAATTACAAAGCAGTAAAAAGGATCTGATAATAAGACAACAGCAAATCATGGCAATCATGTACCGAAAGAAATATTATATCACCTCTGTAATCTGCAGAAAAAGAAATAGTATATCACCTCTTCGAAATTTTAGTAGTTTTCTTACTTTGTGCCATTTCGATCAAAATACTTCATTTATTTCCTCATACCTTTGAATTTATATATTATATCATCCTGAAAAAAAAAAAAATCCTATTGGACTCAGAAAAACAACGTTTTGTGGCATTACACTCATACACTGTTAGGACATGGAGGAACCATCACACTGCATATAATTTACAGAATCAATACATAAAATTATCTGAAGAACTTTTGATTTCTACAAGCAAAATCAAAAGAAAGAAATCAAACTGTAATATATAAACACGTAAGAAAACGGAACAAACAGGAGCTGAAGAAACTTTGGGCTCCCTTCTCTCCACCTACCTGGCTATCTCTTGTCGTTAGTGTTGTTCTCTTGATCGAGTGATTTGGCCTCACTCCAAAAGTGAGTAGCAATCAGTTGAAAGTGGGGGCGGGGGAGGAGGAGAGTTACTAATAAAAAGGTTCGTGTGGGGGGAAGGGGGGGGGGGTGAAAGAATTTGGTATTGTCATCAACAGTTATTATGCAGAGAAGAGGTGAAGTTTAGAGAACATATTACAATGTTCTGCTCTGCAATACTGTTGGTTGGTGAAAAAGATAATTGGTTTGAATTTTGATACATATAGGTGAATCATTCAGTTTTCTGTTTGGATTATATTGACATTACTAATGGGTTTGTCTATGTGTGATGATGGTATTAGCATATATGTGTGATATAGTAGCCAAATTGTTAGAGAGGTTCAGATGGACTGAAAATTTGGGAGTAAAACTCAAATGTACATGTTTAACTAGTTATCTGAGAAGTTGAAACGCTGTGAACGAAATAGTGTGTCATTTGGGAATATGAAACTATTATATTGAATGCGCTGGAATATAATTGTGCAAATATAAGAGAAGTAAAAAAAATATCAATCAACTACGTTGAAGTCGTGTGATATATGAAATCACGAAAGTAAGAAATCAATCCATCGATGTAACTGTAACGCATTTTTCATTTCACATCCTTTACAGTGAATTCAAAAGTGTGTCATCTTGATGGGAAAAAAATCAGAACTCATATAGGTATAAAAGTTTCAATGCTAGACACTTTTATATTGATTATAAAATACTATCTATCATTTTCTTTAAATACTTTCAAATTACATTTACATCCTCAGCTATCCATATATGATGAACTGGTAAAAACCATATATCAATTCAACAAATTCCAGTTTCTGTAGACCTAAGTGTAACTTAACCAAATTTCACTGAAACAATATAACAATAATAAAATATACACCCGTTTACACACTATTTAAACAGCAACCAATAATAATAATAGAAAGAGATCGTTCTTTTGTAAGGTAAAAGGTATACAATTTGCGCAATATTCTTTCGTTTTTAACCCATTATAGAAAGATTAGACCTAAGTAGATAACAAGATTACATCCCAGCACTACCTCTTCTTCTCTTTTGTTACTTCTTATCATTTTCCTACCTACCAATGAATACTCATCTTAGTCAAATGCCTAAAGCAACATTCTACTTTTATTATTAAGTTTAGAGGAATTTAGGAAAACATCTGCTTTATATTACTTAATTCAGAATGTAAACCTTCTTTGCTTCCATTGTGGGCGGATTACATGAATTCATTAGTAAACACAGATTTTTAATTAAAATCCGAATTAAAGTTACTCCTTAATATAATATTGTGAGATTAGAAAAGGAAAAATAATTTGGTAATATAAAAAAAATGGGAAGAGTAAAGTAATCGGTGAGTGTTTTCCAACGTGATGGATACAATTGCTTTTTGATACAATCATAGTGAACAAGCAGTAACAGTAGATCTGAAGATTCTGCAGGCTTTGGTCGAGTTATTAATTTAAAAGTTCAGCTGTTGAACTCTTAATTAAGAACTCTGTGAAGAGCCTTTGATTTCTTTTTTAAATGTAAAAAAAACCTACGAGAAAGAAATGGTTACACTATATACAAACCTTTGCATTTTCACAAAACTTAACATATACTCTCAAGTATTAGCAAAATATATTTAGCATACTGTTCACATATTTAAAAACATGCTTAATTTTTCCCGAGACTTGTATAAATAACATAAAACCCCTTTGCTGCATATGACGAGAATATAAAGTCATACATCAGTGCAGAAGAGCCATAGAGCATGTAGTTCTTTGATCTTGTTCTGTGACGAGGTTGTATAGTTGTGCAGATGCATTTTACATTCATGTAGGAGGGTATAGAATCAAATTGCACAACATTTGGATGAAAGGAACTTTCGCACACTTTTACAATGCATTTTATGATGTTATAGTATTGTTTAATTACTTTCTGTATTTTCATTATTGACATTCATATGTTTATAATTGAATCGAATATTTAGTTATTTACAAAAGTATTCTTATCCGGTAATTCATTTCTTATGCACTGTAATTCAGTATCACTTACTACATATCTAATGATAATAATAAGCTTAGTCTTGACAAAAGTTCGACCTGCTGATAAGTACCGAGTGAAAACTCGAGAGTAAAAAAGAATAAAACAATAATAATAGTTTATTTACATCGTGAGGGCTCTAGACCCTCTCTTACTTGCTACCAACAATATTACTTTTTATATACTGAATTCAAATTGACAATTATCATAACAATAAAAATATTTCACTAGCATAATAAAAATCTATTAACTGGGTATATCAAAGAGTGTATGACCTAGGCGAATATAGTGAAATTTATCCATGTAATCATTGAATGTGATTAATTTTTACGTATCATGAGTGCTGGAGACAATTTCTTTATAAGTGACAATGATTGGTGTCTTACACTTAACCTTACTGAAATTACAAAATAATAATAATAATAGAGTTAAATGTCACGAAGAACGGTCTATGTTGTTAAAAACTAGTCGTAATATGTACAAACAGTACCATTAGATTCTGCATAAATAATAAATTTCCGTTATTTCATCTGTACTTTTCCATTGATATTGAATGTCTATTTGAACTCCGTATATGTTTTGCAAAGTGTACAAGTTTGCTGACCTACTGCAATCTACAGAGTGCAGAATTATGATTTGATTTCCACAATTTTTTAATTTACAATATTTTTTAGAATAGTACTGAAATTTAAGAAACGAGAAGAGTTTTAATGTATACATGTAAAATAATTTTCTCGTGTTAAATCAAAATGATTTTTTTTTAACTTACAATGCACCTCAGGAGGCTCAGGTGGTTTCATAAGATCTGAAAGCTCTTAGAGAATATATGTATAACACTCTGTTTGTCATTACAAATAGCCCAAGGACTCAGAATAACAATAATAAAAGGAATTTTATGATAAAGTTGC
>JAQIWE010003240.1:0-12029 GCA_034698565.1 Campodea plusiochaeta | reverse complement strand
CCCCCCCAGAAAAGGAATGCTTGTACTCGTATGTGTATCTAAGAAGGAAGAGGTCGCAAATATTTTGATCTACTGACCCAGAGTGACCCCAGAGTGGGCTGGGTCATTGAGGAGTAACCCTTGACCCAGTAAAATTTATTGACTCAGTTGACCCAAACCAACTCTGGTGTGTATTAGTAAGAAAAAATAATGAAAATTGTACATTAGTTAGATAATGAAATTTCTTGGATAGAGTTTAAAGGAGTATTTTTTTCAGAGCGGGAATAATCTTTTCCAACACAGCTTAACGGTCTCTTGGGGAAACGAGTACAATAGAGAACAAAGAAAGTAAACGGCTTATGTGTGTTGGGAAAGATTATTCCCGCTGTGAAAAAGTACTCCTTTAACAAAAACAAAAAAACGAAATAGAAGAAAATGTATCATATTTCGAAGCCAGGAATCTTTAATTACATAAGCAACATCATGATTCGTTTTTAAATGGTTTCGAGATAAAAAAAATCACTTTGTGATGAAATTAATATTGACGCATCATTCTGTCAACAAATATTTGTCAATATTGGAACAATGTTATTTTACTTCAAAAATGTACCGCCTTGATAAATGTCAAAGTTGGAAAATTCGCTAATTGTCTCCACAGTCAGTAGTATCATTGGAAATTATGAACAATAATCACTCCATAAAAATTATACTTTTTTTCCTTAATTTCAGCATGCCCTCTTAACGCAACCACTGCCTACCCAGAACGGTACAGTCCCGACTGCAGGAAGACCAATATCTGTGGCTGGTTTACCATGGATTGACAGTGACGATCGGGAGACTGATATCTAAAGGCTTATTACTACCTAACTATACTTATTAGCAACTGTGATAATATTATTATACATTGTATTCTTATTATTGTATAGCACTGAAATCCTCAGAATTACTGTTTTGTAAATATTATGTTTGCCAAAGAGAAATATTCTCAATTTTTTACGTCTCGATAAATTGTTTTACTCGTGTAGACTATATACTGTATTTTAAATCATAAGAACCCTAACTGTTTAATCCAGGTTTCTGACAACCGCCAACTGATAATCCCTTGTTAGCCTGTTTAAATTTTTTGCGATTTGTATAGAAAATAGAGAATTTGAACCACCCAAACAAATGGACAACAATGGGTTTACTGTCAAAACAGTTTGAAGAGTTAATCGATTTGTGTTCTTAAGATTGAAAAAACACTATACTTTGAATTGAAGTATTGTATTTTCAAGTATTATTCACTTTCGTTTTATGGTATTATATAGCGTGTTCTAAAGACATAGAAATTCTGTGTTTGCTCGGAAAAGATTAGCATGCAACAAAAAAATCTAATTATTCTATTCTTCAGATTATAAATCGATGAATTTTGACAGTATAGTGAAATATTCTGTGAAAGTAAATTGATCTCTTAAAATTTTATCTAATTATGTTTAATTTTAGCAACACCATTGTACCTTTTCAATTCACTGATGTACTGTAGTATCATGTTAGATTACGGGTACCAAGATAATTCTTGTAGGCAGTAGATTTTTTTGTGAAAATTTGATTATGTTTCTTAATTTGTACTATGTTGATGTTTGTTCCAAGAAGACTATGTTTAAATAAAATGCCAATAATATTAATTTGTTGTTTCAATCAGACACCCAGAGTACAGTTAAGTCATTTATAAAATAACTAGAGAGGGCCAGATACTGCACTAAGTGCAGTTAGGGAAGCAAAATAACAACAAAAGTCAGCTGTAGTGTCCAAGATGGAGCTACGTAGAGTTCTCGTTTATATGTATGATAACGAAAATAAGTATATAAATTATACAACATAGGTAATTACTTGACCATAAATAAAAATTTAAATTAAAAATGATGAACTAGCTTGTTTACGAAAAATGAGAAATATTTTAGCTCATGTCCTGGTACTGTTCCTAAACTCACGGTATTCATATAATTGATACATGCTACTGAGATACAAGCTTTCTTCTGCAAATGTAGACAGTATAAATGTGAAATCATCAAAATTGTAGTCATGCTAAATAAATTGATCTATTATAAAAAAGTATATCTCTTAAATGCATATGGAAATTTTTAAATTATTATTTTATTTCAAAATTATTCAAATTCGATTTTTTACAACACCTTCTTCTCATTATTAAACTTCATTTCATCAAGTCAACATGGATGTTAACAGTATTAAACCTGTATTTTTTCCAGCGAGAAGCCATCTTTTCCAACACACATATCCCGTTTTACTTTCGTTGTCCTCTATTGTATTCGCTTACCCTAGAGACCGATAATCAGTGTTGAAAAGGAGAAAAATACCCCTTTAACCAGTGCAAAACTAAAATATATATAATCTATAACGGAATAAGTAAATTATTATAATATAATATGCATCTACTGTAAATAAACTGTTCTTCTATATAAAAATTATTACATAATTGTAGATAATCAATGATATACAGTATAGCATAATTATAACGTTCAACGACATCTATAATGTTGTTAAATAATTGAAACCATAGCTGTCAGCTTGTCAAAAGGTTGTACACGTAAATTCTTCGCGTGTACTTTGCACTTGTACTGTATAGAGTAAAAGATATTATATGATGGAATGCCGATAATAAAAAAGATTAATATAATTATTATTATGAAATATTAATTTATCAGCACGCAGGGTTCTGAATATCATTTCCTATAACAGTATTGCTGATTGATATGATGGCTTCACTTAATTTTCTCGTTTTTCTTACATTTGTGCTGGACATTTTTTGTGTAAATACATTAGGAAACAAAATTTCCGCACAAACGTGTGTTGCTAATTTGTTAACCAAAAAGATCATCCACGAACATTTACTAAATGCATTCAGTGATTTTGGATATAGTGATGTTATTTGCTTTGACTGTGATTTGGATCAATTATTGAGTACGAGTGAGCTGTTGACAATACCAGTTAGAACCATGAAATCACCAAGTTTCGGTTACAAAACATACCAAATCGTTTGTTCTAAGAAACTGAAATCAAATGTTGTAGTGTCCAGTTTAAATATTAATAGCTCAGTAGGACTTGGTAAATTGGAAAATATATTTAACACAGGACACAATTATTTCATTTTCGTAAATGCAAGTCAAGTTCAAAGTATGGAAATGACTTCTCGTAAATTCAAAACATTTCTTGTTTTAACTACCGATATGAAAACAAAATTCAGCAGAAAAACGAGAGTTTCATTAAATGGAAAACACTTAAGTGGTCTTTACTCCGTCACGAACAGTTCATCGTCGCATAAGAAAACGGGTTACGGACAATGTGAGTGGCAAGAAGAATTTATGATTTTGATGGGTCAACAATATAATATTTCTTGGAGTGCCAGTGATACGAAATTATCTGGAGGAGCTTTACTGAAATCTGGAAAATGGACTGGCATGTTTGGTTTGTTAGTTGACGGTAAAAGTGATTTTGTTATGGATTTATTATACAGTGCACAGCGAGTCAGTAGTGCTCGTTTTCTCGGTCCGCTGTACTCGTCTTCATACGGTTTTGTAACCCGAGAACCCGTGGATTTACCCACGCCAGCCAGGATTATTGTTCAGTCTTTCAGTGTTGAAATATGGATTGCATCGTTATTCGCGTTTTCTTTTACAGTAATTTTCCTTCAAATTGTTTATAAAAATGAAAATGTTAATTGGTTCATTGTAAGTTATCAGATTTTACTGAGACAAAATCTGGGTTGGGACCCGACCGGCTCAAATATCGTAAAACGATTCATTATCGGTAGTTGGTTCTTAAGTACTATAGTTTTGCCGTCATTTTACGAAACAAATTTAATGTCTTTAATGGCAATGCCCCAAAAAGAAAAGATTCCCGAAAAATTCAAAGAGTTACCAAACAGTACTTTCCAATGGGGCACTGCAGCCTTTCATGTAAACGTTTTGCAAACATACTTAAAAACAGAACTTGGTGAAGAAACGACTGATTTCGTTATGAAGAACATGAACATTAATGCAACATTAACTGAATGCTTTTCGAAAGCAGCTAAAAGTGATTATGCGTGTATGGCATCGACGAAAAATATGCAAACGGAAATATACAGATTTCGCGATAAAGACGGTCACCTCTTACTTCGAAAAGGCGAACCAATCGACATAACGATATACGGTAGTATAGCCTTACCATGCGATTCGGTGTATACCGAAGATTTCGATACAGTTATTCGAATATTACTGCAATTTGGACTTCGCGATTTCTGGATTCGTAAACGACGTTGGTATAAGTATACTAAGGATGCAATAGTTCTGCCAAGATTTGACGTAAGTGGCATTATTGACATGGAAAGTCTAATCGGATGTTTCGTATTTTTAATTTTTGGATTAATTTTGAGTGCAGTAGTTATTATTTTTGAAGTGGGTATCAAGAAAATAAGGAATCATTGCTGTTGATAGAAATTTAAATTATGAGAACTAAAAATATATAGGAACAGTGCTACAGTGGTACTCCAATTCATGTTTCATATTAAGGAAAGATATATGAAATATTTTTGAGTGAGCTTTGAATTTTGGTAATTATAATATTTTTTAGCAAAATATACATGTAAGATAAATTGAAGTATAACTTTATTTATTTTGCAAAAGTTATTTCCAATTTTTTTTTAATATTTCCATTGCAATTCATACATTTTCAAATTTGATCATTTTAAATATAAATTATACATGTAATAAACAATAATAATCATTCAATAATCTGTTTTTCAATTACACTAATACAGGGATTTCAATAATATGTTTCTAAGGTTTTAATTTCAAAACGTCTTATACCGTTGCTTTAAGATTGGAGTGGTAAATTCTAAATGAAATAATTCTTCACAAATATATTTTACACGTTCACTAGGCTAAGAGGTTTATGTTATTGGAAAAAAGTATTACTGTACAAGTATTAAAACGGAACATTTATAATAACGTATTTTAGAGGAGAAAAAGTGATAATAACATGTATAATTTTAAAGAATAAATAGGTTTATTAACAAAAACCAATAAATTTACACGTACAGTTATGTAACATAATTCTTAATGTCCTTTATAAAAATATGATGTCTCTTTAAATTTAAAAAAGGGTTTGCATACAACCGAAATGGAGATGAAATGCAGATTAGAAAAATGAGTCCGAAATATTTCAATGCGTCATTCAAAATAACTTAAAATGAGAGGTTTTATTTTAATTTTTGAGACATTTTTTTATGTTTTAATGTTATCTTCAATGACTTGTATATCCAACCATGATAATGGTATATCTTTCATATTTCTTTATAATCCTTACAGTTTCAGATTTCTTTAGCCTTCTCCTCCGAAGTTTTCTTTGAAGAAGCCCCAGTAGAAAAAGTGTCTTACATGTACCTGCAGCTAATGAATTTTCCGTTTTCTGTGATTTTCTTGTACCTTATATTATTTACATTTTTTGATCCAACGGATCAAGAGATATTTCTGTTTATATAGTCGATAGATTTTCCACAACGTAGCACAAATCGACCTGCGTAATTTCCCTGCCTTGCGAAAATATGCGAATTATTCCCTGAAAAACACATATCTATTAAGTAGTAGCAAAACTGACTTAGAAGTAATGCAAATTAATCATTTTTTTTTCATATATCAGCAGCTGTTTTGTTTTTGACCACGCTTGCTCCGCTATCTTACAGCTTACTTTCTAACATTTTCTAAGGTGAATAGCTCCACAAACGGTGATTTTTGGGAGGTAAGAAAAATAATATGAGTTATTTATATCAAGAAGATTAATATTATGTTATAATATCAGAAAAGGCATTTTAGCTGCAGGTAATCCTTTAATATTAATGCATGTTGTGGTAAAATTTGATGTAATACGTTTGTTTTTTGTTTATTTCAGAGCCGTTGTAATGCATTGTAATATTAAATACTATTTTCATTTATTTCTCCGAAATTAAATTGAAACTGTCAGAGAAACGCTTTTTTTAATTTAGGGTTCATACTGCATATCGAGAGAAATGAGAAAAACTGCTTTGCTCATCATAATTCAGAAATAATAAAAAAACATTCAATTTTTCACTAGTACTCCTTAAAGTAAAATAACATAGTAAAAAGTATCTACATTATCATTTAATTAGCGTAATTATCACCTGTATATCAGAAACAATTCATAAATACAACTTCCACTTAGAAAACATTCAATACTATCTAAAATGTCATCATGTCTCACCGATTTCCTACAAAAGCACTTACGATTGATGTACTTTATTGTATGCGATTTTAATAACGGCAATATCTTTTCATTGTCTAAGTTTACATGTATATATTCCTCTTTAGTATTTATTGAGACATGCCCTACTTTTGTCACATGTACATAAGAAGAAAGTGGTAGATCGCTATTGAAAAAGTGACTATCGTTCTTTTTATTGAAGTATCAATAAATTTAAAGACTTTCGTTTTATTGCCCTTTAATCTATTAAAATCTTCTGGACACATATCTGAGTCAATAAAAGTTTTTTCTTTTTCAAGTACTATTGTCTTGCAACATTATTCTTATTATTTTGGATATTGGAAGTAGGCTGGTATGTTTTGTAAGAACATATAAAAACTAGTGTATCACCTGTTTAAAATGTTTAATTTATTTTAGACTACGGTAACTTCATTACAGTTGCTCTTGATAGTCTTGAATATTTTTTTCTCTCTACAAAACTAACTATTATCTCTACGATATTCATCGTAAAGTCATCGTGTAGTATTAAATTGGTATAAGAGTCAAAGACTGGCAAATCTCACATGATTAATGAAAATATCAAATGGAAATATACTACACTGAATATTAGAGGAATTTAGGCTAAACAGTAGGTGGTTTAGTACCCTTGATACCCACAAACAGGGGACTGTTTTGAGCAGATGGTAAGGCATGGGCAGGTATGTGACCACGGCAAAACCGCTGTTTCGACCTCCCAGGTCTCATTAGACATCATACGCCCTCGTGTAGCTATTTCAATCATCGGCGGGGGCGTCATTAATTTTCAAAGGATGACATACACAAAAAATTACAAAAGCTACCAAGAGAGGGATAATCAAAAACTTGAAAAGAGACTGTATTCTATAACTAACAATTTCTGCGTCCTCCCTACATTTCTCGTTATTTTCTTTTACTTGTTAAAAATATCAGAATGGCATGCCCCCTCAGTTTTCCCCTAAATTTATATATAATGGTTATCACTAACAATAATAGCAATATTCAGCACTGAATCGTACTGTTATTTCACTTTTGTAATTAACTATTCCTAAGCATTTTGTAATATATACGTAATATGTTAGCTATAAATAATACCTTGTAATTATATTATTAAAATTCAGAAATACCACCTACAAAAAAGCTGAGGTGAACCGTAAAAAAATCAATCATTTAAATCCCCACAATATTTCAACAGCTCGTAATAACATCTTAGTCCAATTTCAAAATGTCCATCAAAAAGTATTATTTTATCATCGCTTCAATAAGCTGCCCCCCCCCCCTCCATTCCCGAAAAATAACCGGTCGTTAAAATATTATATGTACCGTTTCTGCTATATATTAGAACAAAAGGCGATGTCTTCGTTTATTGTTTTACGACCTGGCAGATGGTGAAAAGTACCAATATGGATTTTAGTTGTGTTTCTTGAAATTTTGTTTTTTTTTCGAATGAATTTTCGTCGAGTGATTTTGTTTTGGTTCTGCAATGGGAAAAACTAAATATGTCGATATTTTGACTATAGGTGCGCTTATTTTAGTGTTTTCAGTAGGATTTTCAAGAGCAGGGAATCGTGGTAGCCGGAGAACTAATAAATGTAAGTAAATGTTATTTATTTGTCAATACATTGGATGATAGTGCGGTTTATATGAACACTACAAGGACAATCAATGAGCTAAATCAATGATATTGTTTTGTCTACGTAATATACTCCTTAAAGTATGCCAAAACAAGAGAAAAATGACGAAAATTTAACCAAAAGAGTAACCGCTTGATGGTGCATCAACGGCGGATATTAAGCTTACATTTGAATCTGAAAATAATTCCCAGATCTCTAGATTACATTGAAGTGATAAAACAGGCAAAATTCTCAAAATTACCAGTTTTATTCCAAAACAAATCATGTACACCTGACACCTGTTATTTGGACACTCATTTCAGGTAATATTAATTTCTATATCTTATGATATCAGAGAACAATTTTGGGTAACTAGAGAAATAACACATGACATCACTATTCACAAGAGGAGGGGGACTTTAATAATTTGAAAAAAAAATCTCAGAAATATTAATTTAGAATGACTACTTTGTATTAATGTTGTTGAGAAGTACAGAGTGAATATCAGTTGAAATAAAATCATTAATATGCCTTCTCTGTAGTAATATTTAGAGAAGGCAAAGGGCCCGGACAATATACAATGTTAATATTAAGACGGTTTTACCTCTAGCGGTCGATACAACAATTAATACACAAATAAAAATTTGGGCAGATGTGGGAAACGAACCCGACGCCTCTCGCTGTCCGGGCGAGTGCCTTAGCCACTTGGCCAACCTGCCATACCATTAATAATCATTCCCACCTCTGCCCAAATTTTTATTTGTGTGTTTATTGTTGTATCAACCGCTAGGGGTAAAACCATCTTAATATTAACTTCTCTGTAGTGTTTATTGAACTGCAACTAGTTTCGCTTTTACATGACAAAACATCATCAGGCAGCAAATGACAAATAAATAAAAATATAATAGGCACCATACACATTATCAGCAATTCAACGCGCATTTTGATAATGTGTATGGTGTCTATTATATTTTACTTTTTATTTATTTATTTGTCATTTGCTGCCTGATGATGTTTTGTCTTGTAAAAGCGAAACTACTGTAGTTGCAGTGCAATAAACACTACAGAGAAGGCATATTTATGATTTGTTTCATTGCTAGTTTTCATCTCATTTAAAGCACTGCTGCAATGACGGCATTGTTAATAATTCCTACAGTATTTCCGCAACTTTGGCATAACTAAATTGAGGAATGAAGTAAGAAAGATTAAATATAAATTTGACTTTAGAGATTGAGATATTTATATATGATACAGTAACGTAACAACGAGTCCTCCTAAATGTAAAAAATGTGGCAAGTGGAAAGGAAAATATAGTATTAATATAGATAGAAACTATATAGTGACTTAATTTGTTAAGTTGAAATGTTTGGGGTATTTAGTCACCAATGAATAGACGTGGTATGAGACAGCTGCTTCGCCTCTTGAAAGCTCATCAGTTATACTTTTCCGAGGATTGATATGACAATATGTGTATCAAACATTGTAAAGCAGGATTGATCAGTGATACACATAGTGTCATATCAATCCTCGGGCAACTATAACTGATGAGCTTTCAAGAGGCGAAGCAGCTACAGTATCTTATACCATGTCTATTCATTGGTGACTAAATACCCCAAACCATTCAATTTGATAATATAGTATAATGAATATATGATTATGACTATATAGAAATCTTGTAAACTCAACAGGATAATGGTTTAATGCGAATTTCATACTCGTCGATTTCATATTTCTCAAATTTATTAATCAACAAACAATAAAAAGATGTATAAAAAAAGATCAATGTAATGAACTTAAATATTAGTTTCGAATGTATGAAATGTTCATCAGTAATGTTCATATCGATATGGTGTATTGTATCGACTACTAAATATCGATATCGGCATTTCAAAAATCGTTGTCGAAAACTCAATTATATGTCGAATTGCAGTTCGATATATTTTTATTGACGATGTTTTTATCGTATCGATAAAAATGAAATAAGATCAAAATGAAGCCCAAAATAAGTTCAATGACTATTCGAAATTTTCCATCAAGGCTGCGATTAAAAGCAAGATACAGGTACAAGGATAGGTGAAATAAATCCACCAGGATTTAAATCTATTCGATTATTAATTCCACTGACAAAAGTTTTCCGTGGAGATGCATTTTCAGGCCATAATAATATGTCCCTCCCAGGATGGAAGCTTATATGGAAAGGTAAGCAATCTCCTAAATGCATGGGCGAGGGGCGAACCACTTAAAAAAATATGTACACGGATTTTTGTTGTTCAGTGGTGCTCACCGATGTTCACCAGTGTTCATTTAAGTGCTCAAATAATTTCTACACCAATGTTCATGAGGGGTTCACCCCTCGTGCATAGACGTAACTATAGGGTAAGCAGAGTGGAGCTGCCCACCCTTTAAATATCGGAAAAGAAGAAAAAATAAAAAAAATCAGAAAATGAATCTAAACCAATAAAAACTGAAAAATGTTAGAAAATATGCCAATATTTTGCAAAATATCAGTAAAAAGAGTTTAAACAGGAAATTTTTACTATAGTGTTCCTACGATATCGACAGCCAAATATCGTTATCGAAAAGTCAAATATCGTGTCGATATATCGATATCGACGATATTTCTATCGTATAGATAGGAACACTAGTTTTTACGATAAATTCTCAAAAATTTTACGCTTGCACCAACCATTGGTGCAACCATTCGCTGACTGTCCTTGACGGTATCAGTTTTATTTAATTTTAAAGGTACTTCTGCCCTCCATTAGATGATCTAGTGCCGCTTATGCCTAAATGCAGTATATTGAAATCACGTATAACCGAGCTGGCAATCGTATTCGCGAAACCTAAAAAAAAATACAATGACGCGTCTTCATAAACATGATTCGCAAATTACTACGACATTCTGGAACAAACAATAGTATAGTAACAAGTGTAAAACAATAAATGGATAGAGTTCATTCATGTATGTTTTGTTTATTGTCTTTTGTTTTTCAGTATTTCCGCTCTTCTCGGTAGTTCGCTTCAGAAATGATGCATGCGTCACACCCAATGGAGATTCAGGGACATGCTATACGAGGTAAATATTGTATAATATGAAATTGACATGTAATGGTCCTTAGGCATAAAAAATATTGGTATTTGGTTTAACTTTTTTATTTATTATACCCAATGAGTTTTAACTATATTTTTTAGTTTTCATGATGATTTTCGTTTAAATTTTAATACTATTTAGATTTTTTTTATTATTATTTTAAAAGAAAAAGGAAATGAAGAGGTGACTATTATAAGTACATCCGGTTTTGTTATGTAACAAAACAAGTTTGCATTTAATTATTATGCTTTTGATTTTTTTTTCATCACTCGATTGCCACATTTTAGTAATTTATGCAAAAAATATTCGCAACCATCATTGTATGATACATTGCAAAGTGTAACTCTACTGCTTATAGGATATCGAATCCGAAAAATAAATTTGGAATATTAATTATTTTGAATATTAATTAAAAAGCTAAACTGTAAAATATATGAAAATGATTTGGAAATTATTTTAAAAATCCAAAGTAATTTTCAGTAGAATTATCACTAACAGAAGTGCTATGTAATTTTTTTTTCTTCCAAGTAAGGAAAAATATTACATCTTGAAATATTTTCATCTTGGATATCATAATGACATTTGAACTTTGGGAATGTTTTACAGCAGGAGCTATTTGATTTAATCTCAGTTCTGCAAAAGCTTCTTAACGGTTTACTTTTGATACGTAAAAACTCCAATTGACACATTCATTGTCAATCTTTATCGCTAATATTTTCCAGTACAAGGCGTAAAACAAAGAAGTAATTTCCAAACAAAGATTCTGTGAATGACAGTGTGTCAAAACTCTAAAATGACTTAAGTGCGAAAAGAAAACGGTTTTTAACTTAGGACAAAGGTCGTTTTTCATGACTGAGTTTTAATGTAATTCATAAATAGATTGTTATAGTTTACTTATTCGTTTCATAAAGAATAATACAGTATACTCTATTTTTAGGTTGCAAAGAAGCTATATGTCTATAATACAATAGAGTATATTGTTATATTTATAGGTTACCTATAAATATAAATAATAAATATATAATATACATGTAAAATCGTTAAAGGAGTATTTTTTTCATAGCTGGAATAATCTT
>JAQIWE010003239.1:0-12030 GCA_034698565.1 Campodea plusiochaeta | reverse complement strand
TTTCTAACATTGTAAAGCAGGAATGATGAGTGATACACATAGTGTCTTATCAATCCTCGGACAAGTATAACTGATGAGTGAAACAGCTGTCTTATACCATGTCTATTCCTTGGTGACTAAATACCCCAAACCTTCTAACTTAGGAAAACATAATCAAATACAATGTTCTGATAAAAGTAGATGACCAAGAGCAACGTTTTCAATAATCATTTAACATATTAATTTGCATATTTTTCCGTTAAATCATTCAAAAATCAATATGACGAAAAGCTGGGGTATAGATTTGTAACTTGTTCATTTTGGGACTGCTGAGGTCAAGATTTTTATTTCAAACTTTATAAGTTTACAAAATCATCACTCTTTAGTCGTTCGCGAAAATAAGAATATTTGCAATTAATATGTTTTTCTTTTTACATTATTAAACTGTTTGTAAAATTTGAATGAGTACATCACAAAAGTTTAAGTGATCACATGTGAAAAATATTTCCAGTTCTCATTGAAGAATGGCGAAAAAGCTAATTTCAGTTTGGGTGAACAGCAAACAATTGGGTGAAGAACTTCTGTGGAGGTCGTTGGAGTTTGTAAATCCAGAACAGTTTGGAAAAGGAGATTCTCCTATCTCTAAATAATTTTTAGTTACATCTGTTACTTACTTACTCCATAGCATAAAATTAGAAAGTTAACAAACAACGCTTTTGCATAGATATACCCTTCTGGTTGCCTGACTTTGATTCCAAAGTGTGCAAGAAAAACCACAATTTCCAAGATATATACCAGTTGTTGCAACATAATTTTAAGCTGTATTTCCCAGCAAAGCTCCAACCTCCCAAATTCTTAATTTTTGAACCGTCCTTTACCTCAGTGACGTGTTTAGAATGTATGATTGACGTGGACTAATGAAATGACTCGTAACTGCATATAACTCACTACACAACACAACCAAAGGGGATTATAAACCATATCAAAGAAATCTGACTTATGCTTTTAAGGTGGAGGCAAATATACAAACATTCATTCATGTAATACGAAAGGACAGGAGACATTGTAAACTTTAAACATGATAAAGCGTTGGTGAAAGTACCTCGGACACGAGACAGATATCTCGTACTTTTGCTTTTTGGAAGTTTTAGTATATTGTGACAGTTTCAGAGTAATGTTATGCAAAGCTCTTATTTAAGATGAGATGAAAAGGAGATTTTCGTGTAGAAAGGTTTAAAATGAATTGGAGAATAAAAGGCGAATTTAACATCCGCGGACAGTACGTACAGTAGTGGGCGTATAAGTATTTTGCAGATTAAAGCAGCTTGAAGTGTCAGAAAGAAAAACACTGTCTTGATGGATGTTTATAATGGGAAAATAAACTTGGGAATAACAATAATTCAACATTACTTCGCATTTTTTATAGTTTTGTTTTAGTATAGTAACAGAATATTAGTACTCTTGCGAGCATAGGTTTCTCGATATAACTTTTTTCAATGAACTTTTCAGATCGACTAGAGAAAAAAAAATCTGTGTTCGGAGTTCTGTAACAATTTTTTTTTTTTTTTTTTAAATCCTGCCTGTTTTTTTTATATAGATTTAAATCACAAGCTTTCGTATGGCTAATCCATATTACATCATTCATGTAGAATAGCTTATAGTATATGGAAGTTTCGGATTCAGGAGCCACCTAAATGGTTGAAGTGGAAATATTGCCAATATCATATAGTCACATTGAAATATACACTTTTACAAAACGTAATATTTAAAACACTTTGTTGTAAAATTTAAATTCATCTAAATAAAAAGGATCATTAAAGTAACACAAAGTAAGGTATGAACAGAAACAAATTTTCCATCAGTTCATTGCGTCTAAAGGAGCTCAACAACACAGTCATTTATCAAACTGCAACTCAGAAAAACACTCAAATAAAATAAATATTCTGAATAAAATTCATAATATGCAAAGTTTATAATTTATTACAGTAATGTAAATCAATAAAGAAATTAATTATAATTTATTACAGCTTATATATCATGCACACAGCAAGACAGGAATTTTTAATGAAGAAAGAAAAAAACATCATTCGAGTAGGTAGATATGAAAAATTAAAGAACATGATGCTCGAAGGGGTAGAAGTAAAGGTAAAGCGTTAAATACATTTGAACGTTCCCTTCAACATATTTCGTTCCGCATAGGATTTCATGGATATTACAACTCAATTATTTTTCATTGAATAAAATTAAATTTCCTTAGAGTGGTGTATGGAGGGTAAATTAATTTAGAAGTTAATTTAGTATTTTAAATGTTATACAGTGAAAGCTGTTTTGAATATTAAGTTGTAAAAATTTAAAAGTATACATCAACTGGTGGTTTATCCGGAACAAATCTGAGTATAAGCAGTTTTGTCATAAAACAGAATGGTGATCAATAGAAAATGATTTCTTTTAATATTGAATCCCAAAAGTTCCGAATAATATAATGTTGACTGAAGGTAGTAAATATTTATCAATTTTTGATTACATCAACTTAAAATTATTTTCCTTCACAATATATTGCTAATTAGATGTACGGACAACGCACTAGAATTTTTATTCAAACAATCATTATTCGAAAAAATTCAATGGGCACCAAAAGAGAGCAGCAGCTTGAACTTTCCTTAATATGACGGAAAGTTTTAAAATATGTGTACGTAAAATATTTGCTATTACGTTAAAATGGGCGAAATTCTTTAAAAATCTTCAATTTACTCATAAATAAAGTTCTTGATTAAAAGTTTGTTATTTCACTTTTCAAATTTCTTTTACCTCTTTCTCCTTGGCAAAAAAAATTTATGGCAGAACTGCGAATACACTTTATATTTAATCTATTTTAAATAATTTATTCCTAAAGAAAATCATAAAGATTTATGCAAATATTCAAACCAACACTACATTTATTAATAGTACTATTTCTTTTCCAAGAACTTTCGAAGAGTCAGGCAACACACCTCTTTTCCTCCATGTTCACAATGCACCCATCAACCATAGGACTAAAAAGTAAATGACATGGAAGAAATTGGTAACAATCCCTTCACATAATAATCCATTTCATCCTAAACTCATTGTTTGGATCCCTCTGAAGCTGTCACTAACTCGTCACTACTCACTTAAAACATTCTTCAAAGGTTCATCGTGTAGAGGGGTTTGTTATGTACAAAAATATTGTAGGCATCTGACGTCTGACGTAAGTTTCCTTTGCCTATACATGACTTTATATCTGGTTTTAGAAATATGGGCAATTCATTTCGATTCTACAGATTATTTATGTCGATCTGAATCGTATTGTGGAGTACAGTAATTATAATTATCGTGGTCTAATCGTGTAGGATATAGGAAGATTTATAATCGAGATCCATACTCATGTTAGAAGAAATTTTACGAAAAATCGAACATGTCAAACTCAATTTTTACTACTTTACATGACTAGCCAGTACTTGACATTCTTATCAATTTAAAGATCAGAGGCTCAATCAAATAACATTATTAAAGTTAATGAAGTAATAAATTCAATGCCTTGTAATTAACACAACTTTATATTAAAATTCTGATTAGGACTACAAGATCCTGATCTAGATTGATACCATCAAAATAGGATAATAATTTTATATTTTTTAATCGGGATCAGGAAGTAAAAGGTCAGATTTTGATATCGTAAATTATCTATACAATCGATTGACGATATCCCTAAAAATTTTAGCTCGCTTGACTGCTCGGATCAACTAAATTGCAAGATTTCGAAGGTCCTTCTTCACTATCTTGGTATGAAAATATTCAGAGGGCTGTTTAGAATTGGAGAAGTTTAGTTGCAAGCCATCCCCATATCACACGTAAGACTTTATCTTATATGACTGTGCACTCGATAACTCCAAACCTAAAGTTGTTGGTGAAATCACGATTGTTGCACCCCTCGTATTCCCTATACCCCCTCCCTATGCGTTAACATTGACTTCGACCCCCCATCACCTCTGGACCAAACGGGGTTGGGGGTGGGTTCACCCTCATTACTATGCATTGCTTTGTTGGGGGTGGATTCACTTTTTTTTCTTCTCGTGGTTTAAGAATGGGTTGATAAGAGGGAAATGATTGGGCGATGCATTGAGACACGTTCTTTTTTCTGGAAGAAATTTAATCTTTCGCTTCGTCATCGTTTTGTTGAGAGTTAACGATGAATATATTATGTAATCGAATGTGGAAGGAAGCAATAAAAATAAGTGTTATGGGTGTGAGTATATAAAAAGTATAATTTTCCTGGAGATTTATCAGATTATTGGTATTGTAGTATTATTATAAAATCATTTGTGAACGTTTTCTAAACAACTGAGAATCATCAATTTTAAGAAATCAAATAGCATATGACTTATTTCTTTTCAGTTTGTTTCTGCACAAGTAATAATGTTTGATTATTTAGATAAAAAAAGTTGCCAATTCAGAAAGAAACCCGCAAAAACATAACAGTTTAAAAAAAAAAGTTCTACGGTACAACTGACAATAAATCGAATTCTGTTTCCTTATTCCCCGTAAATGTTAATATTTTTAAGAAAAAAAATCAATAGCTCTGGAACTAATGACATTTAAAATAGAAAATAAAGAAATCTGAAATAGCCGGCAACAGTTTTCAGCTTACGTTCTGTAAAGTATAATGATTTACACATTTTCGAAATATTTTATCCATGTTGGTATTATGATTACGTTTATTTTTATTCTATCAGCAAGTCCTATCCTTTGGTTCTAGGTCAGCGTTGAATTCTCATGCAAAATATCTCCATTCCACTTGCTGTTGATGAAAGCAAAACCAGAAGTTCATTTGCATTTAATATACTCAACATTAAATCGCTCTTTATCCATTAAACATAAACACAACCCATATCAAATAGCACAAACTCTCAAGACATTATTCCAATACTAAAAAAACATATATATTAGTCTGGAACCGTTCGTCTGCAGCAATTAAAATGTTCCTCTTAAAAAAATCAACACTCTTCATTTTTTTTCTCCCACATTATATCTACGGGGCGTTTCCTCACTCGAATGCCTCGCACTCGAAAAACGAACACAGATAAAATTTTACTGGCACGTTCCCACACAATACAGAAACATGTTGCATAGCAAAACAGACGAGGAACAGACGTGAGGCGAAACACTTAAAGGAAACTGCGATTCAAGTTTCGCTGGTCGAAGGCGTTCAAAAAAAAATGCAAAAGATTTGATAAAGTGAACAATTGAAAGAATAAATTGTAAGGTACACGTATTCATTCCACTAAGTGGATGTTCAAATTCCATACCTTTTCATAAATATTGGATTTGGGAGTGCTATATAAATAGTCATTTTTGGGACAAAAGTTAACCTGCTTTCTTGACCTATTAAGTAATTTGATGTTCATAAAAATAATGATAATACTTTTGAAGATACTATAAATCCTCATGAGATTAAAAATCACGAAAAAACCTGCAATTCTGTTAGAGAAAACAATTGACTAACTGCTAATAACAATGTAGAAGCACCAAAGAAAATTAATATACCATAAAACACGACTTTATAGATTTAATGCCATCAAATGAGTGTTTTATAGAAACTTCTATTCACTCATAACAAATGTTCAGCATGATACAGTCGTTTAATTTCATTAAAATTCAAAAATACCCTTTGCAACCCAGCACCATCAGTCACTCTTGTATTTTATAATCCTAATATTATAATTCAAACATCCCGAAGGACTATTTCTCCTCTTTTTGTCCAAATGAAGAGGTGCTACACCCATCAAAATTGAATTCAAATAATCCTCGGGAAATAATAAGAAATGAATACCAACTTACGCCCTTATGTTTTCCACTAACTAATCGTATGTTAGGATAATAATTCTGACAGAAGATCATATTGTTAAAATAAGATATGATGTTGGTTGGTTCTTCCCATGTAATTGGGAACTGGTGATAGTTTTAAAATATACCAACAAAAAAGAAATAGAAAAATAAGTAGTCGTGTCATAAATTTTCATTTGGGTATTCATTTTCATGTTTCTTTGAAGATATAGTAAAAAAACAGCTAGAGTCGAAATTTTAAGAAGAAAGGGAAAGTTTTTAGTGACTTATTTTTTCATGTAGCATAATTATGATTTTTTTTTAGGTATACCACTTGACATTTACGATGAATTCCACTAATTTCTAATGACTATAATGTGTTTTGAAATATAAAAATATAAGGTAACAAAAATTTGAAATACAGTAAGTGATCATTCTTTTCTCTGCTGCCATTACCAAGTTTTTCAAACTATAAAAGAAATACCACATCATATAAGCTGTGTATTATAAGTAAAATGATATATAAAAAGTTTTATATTGGTCACGTACTCGTTTCCCAAAAAAATTCGGAAGAGACTGAAAATTTCGAGGGGTTGCTCACTTTTATTTATCGTGGTGTAGCCGAATTGAAACCCTTATTACAGGCGTATTACGATCGTGGAATGCTGCAACAGTATTGTGGTGTATTGTGGTTCACAAAAATTGTAAATGAACAAGCTCTCTGATAATTTGCGGATAGATTTATCTTTAATATTATTAAGACAGCATGTTTCCCCTACTGAAACACGCAGAGTGTTCAATAAAAAAAAACGACTGCTGTATACTAAATATTTATGTGAATCCATAATTCAATATGAGTTCCGGCAAGTGGTTTGTAATAAATATTATTTATTTCCCATCAAGCAGTGCGAGAAGTGTTTCTCTTCTAAAGCAGAACCTGTCAATCAAGATGTCAATGAGTTTCAACAACTAGAAACGACTTCCGCGCCACAGAAACATAAACACGTGCGAATAGAATAAACACTTCACAGACATATATCCAATACAAATTAGAAATGACGTAATTCCTTACTTTAGAGGATTGCTTGAGTTAAAATATGTAATTAAAATACATAGGAATATTAAGTTAACGAGAGGAAAATTCAAATGAAATCATATTTCTTTCATGAATAAAATCGCATGCTATTATATTTTCGTTGCAGTTCAAAATTTCCAAGAACAGTGATGATAAAACTCTATGGGCTACCAATGCACTGTTTTACCAGCAATCGCAAAATTAATCTCAAACCCCAATAGAGTATCGACTGAACCTTGTCGAGATGATTCCAATTCGAATTGGCAGGGTCGAAACCTTATGTGAGGCAAACCCTGATCCCTATCGAGAACAGTCAGAAGATACCCTTTGTAGATCCATGTCGTATGACTTATTTACTTTTAATCTACAGGTATCCATTACCCTTTACGGAAGGACTCAACCATTCGGCCTTAGTTCATCAAGTCTTTATATAAAAAAAATGAATCCGAATAAAGCTCTTGTACATCAATCATCAAAATGATGTAGACCCTCCAAAGTATATGCTAGCTCGTTAGAAAGCAAGCTCTCTAAAATATATACAAATGCGATCGCTGGAGATAAGCTATATCCTGATTAATCAGGCAAAATTACGAATTTACGAAATGAATCTAAACAAGCACAGTAATGTAAGAAAAAGAAGATATATCCTTCTTTGAAGATAAAACTATGCCCTGCACAGAACACACTGACTTTAAAAAAACGAAACCCTATAACATGTTGTGAAATATGTTGTGTCAGTAATCCTTTACTTCCCGACTTCCTTCTTCTTCATGACGTAACCCAACTGTTGCAAATATAACACCCCCACATCTCTACTTTATTTCCTCTTGACCCCACCATGCTGTATGTACTAGGCCTATATGTTATGTATCGGAATGGTTTACAATGAGGGGTTTAACACTTCAAAAATAAATGTGAATATACTGGGTTGTCACGGTACATTTGGTTTTATTGTCTTCGATTTCGATTTGATTTCACTTCATTTCTCATAACTTAGTTTTGATTCAACCGAATTTGAAGATCGACTGGAAGAAAATTAAATGAAATGAAACGAATGACTCACTCAAAATAAAAATAAAAATAACTAACGTACCCAAATCATAAAACTTACCCGAAAATAAACTTCATCAACGTAAATATAAATAAGATTTCTTCCAAACAAATAGCGAGCTAGTTTTATTCGATTTAGTGACATTTCGTTTGATTTTATTTGACTGAATGTGACTTCCTTTCATTTCGACATTTTCCATGATTTCGTTTAATTTTGCTGGATATACAAACCTAATTCCACAAGTAAGCAACCCCTAGGTTTGTAACATTGTACACAAATTTATCTGCCATGTTCCAGGTCGTGAAGTTTCACTCAACGTGGAAGATATATATTTTGCATGCGGCTATTAAAGAGATTAAAAGCATCGTAAAATATAAACGTTTCACACCGTACAGACTCGATGATAGCACTGCTGGTGGGTTTGAAGAACGATATATAATTAGGATGTGGGAAATACTGCCTACTGGTGCAATTAGCAAGGAGAGAGTTTTCATATAGGAACAGCCTGACTTCGAATGTATGTTTAACTAACATATCTGATTAGCATATTTTCTTAATTACAAGGTAGAAGGAAGTTAATTTATAAACTGAAGTGATATCCACATTTTAGGTTATTGGTGGAATATCTATCAAAGTTCAGTAGCATATGAAAAAATTGCTTCTTTAGAGGAAAAACTCGTATTTCACCATCGTACCAGCAGTTTAGAAAGCATTTTCGTTGCTCTATATATTAACAAAATTTGCCGATTTTGTACATTGTGCCATAACAGTAAACTATGGTCTTGAATTAACTTATTACTGGTCTCTATTCGAACTCGATTTTCAGTGATTTTACCGGATTAAGTAACAAAGCTTAATTAAGAGTACCTTCGTGATCCAACTATCAATAAGACCTCGATATATTCCTTTTATACACGTCTAATTTACTTTGGTCGAAATTTCCAGTATCAGATGACGTAATAGAAATTTCCAATACCACTGAAGTTGAGTTGGAGGCACAGGAAAACGTTGATTGGGATGAAATAAACAAAAATGTTTTGGCCTTCTCTGCACGCTTTTAATAATAATTCCTTAATCTACAACCAGTTTCCGAGTACGGTATTACAATCCATCTTTAGGCAAATTAGGATCATTGATAAAATGATTCTAGTTGTTGTATTTTCGCTTTGCGTTTAATGAGAGTACAACAACTACAGTAATTTTAATGATCCTAACTTGCCTGAAGATGGAGTGCAATATTCCGAAACTGGTTGTAGATTACGGAATTATTATTAAAAACGTGCAAGGAAGGGCAAAACATTTTTTTTATTTCATACCAATTCTAATACCACCTTTGTGTTCGATTTTTTTTTCCATGATTCCGTTACTTTTTCACAAGGAATGCACAATAATAATCTGACATAATAAAGCAACTAAAATATTACTGAGATGTAAACATCTTACTTGTCTGAGATCTAATGTGATTGTGACCCACTCGAATTGTTTTCCATTCTGTAGTGTTGGACTCTGCCACCAACTATTGGATCCATCAATAGCATTTGTTACTGGATGACGGCGTGATGGATCAGAACTCAACGAATCACACACGCCACATTGAGGATCACGCATAAACACGTGTTCAACCAATTTGCAGTAATCCTGAAATTATTTTAAATTAAATTATTAGAAGCCTTGGAAAGGAATATATTATAAATGAAATTATTTTAACTGCCTACTTTGCATTGGAAAAATAAATTAGGTGGGTTCGAGTTCCACTTGAACCGAAAATTTTCTTGTTCTTAATTTATTTTTCCAATACAAAGTAGTCAGTTAAAATCATTTCATTTATAGTAATCCTGAAAGTCGAAAGAAAAATTAATATTTTATTAACCATATTTATGGCACTTTTGAATTCTCCTACACGCATAGACATAGTTTACACTTCAGATCAATTTTATCTAAACATTTACAAAGAAATGCAACTGAACTTTAGAAGTTGTTATAATGATAATCAGATAATGCACACAGAAGAGAGAAGACAGCATAAAATTATAGAAATGATGTATGATGAACTACAACAAAAGTAAAAGGTTAAAATAAAGTAAAAATGTCGAAAAGTTTTGCTATAACAATAAGATTACAGTACCGTATGTAGTTTTAGATTACGCAGTTAAAAACAAAATACGAAAATGAAATCTTAATCAAATATCAATTATTTTAGGAAAATTCTCTTTCCCTGGAAACAATAAGAACAAAATCATTTAGCTGAGCATTACTGTAAATTCCAAATCAAAGTATGACATGTTATTGCTGCCATTGGTCATCACATAATAACACGAGAGTATAGGCCTATATCAGGTTACGACGACAAAAATTACCTCTGGTCTTTTTATACCACACGTTGCATTGACTTCAATTCCTGCATCTGCTGCAAGATTGAACACAGGAGGATTGAGACCAACGTGATTGCCGTTACCATTGCTGTTACCATTATTACCATTCGTGTGGTAAGGAAGGTCCGTTGGAAGATCTGGAGGAAAAAAGAAAAATAATTAGTCATGTTAATTGAAGTTATTTCAAAGATTTTAGATATCTAAACTTTGAACTGTCTTATATAAAAGTAGTAACTGCATATTTCTGAAAATTCACATGATGAAATCTAGATTTTAAGAACATGTCGTTTTCTCTGTAAAATTCACATCAGTTATTTAGGCCTATTAATTATTATATAGAAAAGTAAATGTCAAAGAACCTTGTACGAGAAGTAAGATGTTACATAGAAGAAATTCCTGTATTCATAATATATTTGAACACATCGAACTTACTTCTTACATTGAACCACCTTACAGAATATTTTACTTTAGAAAAAAATTCTTTACCTAAGATATTTTTTTATGAATCTAAAAATACTGTAATGTGCAAGTTGTTATAAACTACAAAAGCAAATAAATAATCAACCATAAATCTATTTCGAAAAAATTCATAAACTAATTTAATTTTAATTTGATGACCTCATTCCTTACTGCTCGATACAAAGTATGCAAATCCGTAAATTAAGTGTATGCGTCAACACGTTTAAGTTGTCAAAGGATAAAGAGCATGTTGCTGCCATAGAAACCATAACTCTTTCAGCTCTCCTATAAACAATATTGTTCACCGCAAGATATTAATAACGTTCGGTGGTTGGAGTAACTTTTATACACACGCTCTTTTACTTACACAATAGTACCTTACGAATATATACAGGAAATGTAAATTACATTCTTGAAGTGAAGTTGAGAAAATAAATTACTGAAATGTAAAATTGCAAATTTCGTATGAGGATATTTTACTAAAGGAAAACAATAAGTTGAATAAAAATATTGGATAAGAAGTTGAATGAAAATATTTGTAAATAATGATAAATAAAATCAACAATAAAATGTACCGCATTTGTCTCTTAACCGTAAAAAAACAACCTTTATACACTCATACACAAGGGTAATGCCACTAAATTTCTGGTGGTTCATGGTTTCTGGTGGTTCTTATAATTGAAATTTGAAATATTTCTCAGTATTTTTTTCCCCTTCTGGGGGTAGATTTGATGATAAAAATTCTTAAAAAGTTCCAATTATATTTATAGGGCTATAATTATATTGAATGTTCAGATTGTTTTGCATTCAGTTTTGACTTTTACTTTTACTCCAAGAACATTTACTATTTTTCATTTTCAATCAAGTATCACTGAAGGTTTGAAGCTAAAAGTTCCATATATACCTTATACATCTTATAGAAAGAGAACTGAATATACTAATCCTTATACTAATTAAATTTTCACCAACATGATGGTGGAATGAATCTGCCAACGGTCATTACAAGTTAGATTCTTTAGCATACTTGGAAACTATACATCAAACATTATTTGGCTTCTATTTCTATTCAAATGTTTCTTATCATTAGCTATTTCCATGAAATTATATTTTGTACAATTCCAAATATAAACGCAAATTGCCACTTAAAGGGTTACCTGTACCTAATGAATTTTTAGTTTTCTGTAATTTTCTTGTGCCTTACATTATTAAAAAACATTTAAAAAAAGTTTGACATTTTTTGACTCAACGGATCA
>JAQIWE010003238.1:0-12031 GCA_034698565.1 Campodea plusiochaeta | reverse complement strand
AATTCATTAAAATCGGTTCATTGGTTGCAAATTGGCAGCCGATTGAAATGTGTCAGCTCGCTCTGAAACACCCTGTATTAATTTTAAATTTTCTTAGATAAACGGATCTTTTGTATACGTGTAGATAAAATAATAGTCCGGATTAAATAAAAAATATAAATTCAAATTATAATAGGTAACAAAAACTACCATTTTACTTAACATTTATGACTAAACGGATCTAAACCACTATTATTTTCAAACAATAATAAAAAATAAAAACACATTTGACCTTTCACTTGCTTTTGTCTTGATAAATGTTGAAAATATTTGAAAGACGAAAAAACCGAAACATCAAATATTTTTTATTGTTTGAAAATTAGTGGTTACGAACTTAAGATTAATGCATTAGTCTATATTGAAGTATTGCTACTAAATTACTATTTAATTCAAAGGAAAGTTTTGGCAAACTTACTAACTTAGCAATATAAATTTAAATATTAAATGTTATTATATTATATTTGCTAAGTACTAATGGCACTTATGTTTGCGAGATAGTGATACAATTTCATAATTTATAGTACATCACCATATTCAAGGCGGAATCCGAAATACAGGAATTTATTTGGAGTGTGTTTTCAATGCAGACCTTATTGTACTAATAATCCACGTTTAAATTTCAATATACACTTATATCTACCGATCTACAGAATACTTTATTCCATTTTTAAACATCGTTAGTTCATTACTAATGTCATCAGTAAAATCTTATACAGTATGAAAATAAATACTGAGAGGGCGAAGTTCGATCGCAAAAAGTATCTTTTAAAGGATGCATAAAAAGAGGTATCGAGATACACTAAAATACGAAGGCGTAAAAGGGTCAGTGGAATTCAGTGAATTTTTTTGTAAAATCTTGACTTTTAATCTCGAAATTTCATCAAATCTCCACTTTTAATCTCGAAATTTTCTTACATCTCGACTTTAAACATCGAGAGTTTCTTAAATCTCGACTTTTAATCTCGAGATTCTCAAAAATCTCGTCTTTTTCTACTTCTTTCATAATCATACAATGTCATCGCAGTCATTGCAGAGGTCAAACGTAACACTCTTGCTGCCTTATACTTTGGGACAGAAACAGAGCGACATTTTAGCATATCTTTCATAAATCATGATATAACAATCAGTCAAAGAACAATAAAACGCATATTACAACGACTATATGGGATACCATGTATACATGATTGTATAATAATTTATGTTTCTTCTGATGGCTAAAAGTTTTCCATGGTTGAATATTCTTTGCTTACTGTAGTTTCGGTGCAACAAGAATACACCATCATCAGAGCGAAAATACAGCTATTAATTGCTATTATTTTAACGACATTGACGCATGCTGTCATTGTCGTTTTTTGTGATTGGTTGACGCCATCACTTTAGTTGTTCTCTGATTGACTGCTTATATAGTTGTGAGATGGGTATTGCTGAAACTCTTTACTCTCCACATAAATTATTTAAAAAAACATAATGTTTCACACCCGTCTGTTTTATTTGATTGAATATCTCTTCATCACATATCTTCTATGACTAACAGAAAGCAAGATCATATTTGCATACATCATAAACAAATGACTACTGGAATCTCTCCCATTATTACTGCAAAATCTTGACATAAACTTTCTGCAAGTAAACTCCGAAACCACAACTTCGATTCCAACAGAAATAAATCCAAGAAACATAAGCAAAGCCCAAATACCGAAAGGAGCTTGTAACTGCTCTAGTTTCACACGGATCAGTTCATATTCGTCGATCACAGTTCTTTCTTTCAATCCTTTCCGAAACATTTTATCAATCGCTTCTCTACTCCATTTCACTAGAATTCCAGTGTTGTGAATATGGGAAGTTGCTCGTTCCAGAGGTTTGGAATATTTGGAGTTCTTTGGTATCAATAACCCTGATCTGACGTATTCTTCTGCTACTACGATTGGTTCAATTAATGATTTGGTGAAGCCGTCTAGATGTAAACCACCAAGGATCTGTAAAAAAGGTGTAAAATTTCTAATTCTGAATGAAATATTTTTAACTAACCACTTTGCATTGGTAAAAAAATTTAGAACAAGTAAAATTCCAGCTCAAGTCGAACCCAATTTGTGTTGCGGTACATATTGGTCCTGACACTCTAGGTCCTAGAGAATCAGGACCAGTATTAGGAAGACAAGAACCCATCCAGTGATGCACACAGCTAGTTAATACACCCACAATATAGTTCCAGTCCAATGATTCAGTTGGTTAGAGAAAGGTACTGGTTAATGTTTAGCATGTTCCAGGTTAAACGAAGGTCATGAGTTCCAATTCATTTGAGGTGAAATTTTCCATGTTCTTAATTTATTTTTCCAATGTAAAGTAGTCAGGTGATCATTTCATTTATGTATATACATTCCTTTACAGTTTCTACTAAAATAGTTTATAGCAATAATATAATTTTCATGTGATTGTTTAATAGAAAATTCATTGTAGAGGATAAAGAGCTGAGATCCTTCCAGTTTTAGAGTTCACTGAATCATTTCTTTCTAGGTTTGTATAATTATTATCATTGCCCTATATCATAGACAACGGAAGGGAAAAAGACAAGGTGCACGCTATCAGCTTCCTTTGGCTCATCGTCAAATTGCATTGCTATAGCAGTAAAAAGCAGTTCAATCTTGTGCTATGATATAGACTGTGAATTAGTGTGTGTTTAATTTACATTTTCGTTCCTGTATTTATTTGGTCATTTTTGGGTGTTTAATTTTTATATACACAGCTAGCGATCGGAATGAAAACGAAAACTGAAGACGAGAATTAAAACATAAATTATAGAGCACACATACACAAAAAGTAACATGATGTAAACCTGAATGTATGTAACTAAAAAAAGACGACATATGTATGTCGAAACTGAAAGATGACACTCTGCATCTCAAAACTAGTTATTTATTGAAATAAATCATTCTGAATTCAACGCAAAAATGAACTTTTTTCTTAGCACACATAAGTTTATTTTACGGTAAGTTTTCTTGCACTATTTTGTGCTGATCAGTTCTCCAGTATTATTTCATTGAAAATATGGTGTAGTGTAACTGGTTGAAGAATAACTGATTAACATGATTTCTAAACTACAATCAAACCCTCAGATCGGACTTATTCAGAGGTAAAAGTGGAAAAGGTGTTGTGTCGAGTGCTGGGATAATTTTTAGTTTCAAAAGCACTGAAATATCTGTAACAGCTTCGGCGAGTTTTGTTACAAATATATAAATGGAAAAACCAAGGACGATTATTTTGCTTATTTTAATGCAATTTTCTTTTAAATGAAAGTATACATGTATTTCGTGCGACATTACCATTTAATAAATTTAAACTCTTTGTAATTGCAACATTATTTAATCATTATTAACATGCAACAGCATTTGACATGCATGCATGTAAATGGGAGTAAAACGAAAGGAAATTTCTAAATAATATCGTGATTGTTATTCATTAAAACTGCAGCCAGCAATCAAATAATTTATTTGTCGTTTTCATAATGTGTTAACCCATTTTTCTTAGATCAAGTAATAATTTTAGGCAAAAAGAAACAGATTTCTTCATTATTAAATAGTAAGATACATACTGTTAGGACCAAACACCAAATTACATTGCTTTCCTAATATTGGACTATACGACTGAAGCTGTGAAACATGAAATAATAGTATTGCCACCGAGAGTAATCTTTCTTGTCTTTGAAAACGAGACTAGCTAGACTAGCAAACGAGACAACCTTCCTCTAAACAAGATACAGTATAGATAGATTCGTCGAGCGTCCAGCGAAACAAACTTTCTAAAAGAACTACTTGTGTTATTATATTAATGCTCGATCGACGTTCCTTTAGTGACATCCAGAGTTGGAGTGGGTCATCATGAAAGTGACCCACGACCCACTGACCCACCATGATACAGTATTGAACATGATGCTACTTTGGAGGAGAGAGGAACAAAAAAATGAATTACAGCTTGTAAATCAAAATTAATGCAATAAATTAGTCCTCTATCGTATTTCTACTGACAGCAGAAATATTCCGGAGCGTTCACAAGGGGGGTGGGGGGGGATGCATGGAACCTCTCCCTTAAGTTGAGAGAAGAAAGCTGGTCAAAATATAGGAAATAAAAGAAAAACATCGATAAAAGAAGAAAAAGTTGTGATAATGGTTTAAAATATCAGATATCCAGGAGAGAATGGTAAGGGATGCAACACAAGCGCCTGTATATCCCATACCAGTCTTTCCTGGATAGAGGTGAAGAAGTTCCCCGTTTGTGTGTATCAAGGGTACTAAACCACTCGACTGTTGGATCCTATATAATACTCCTCTAATATTTAGTGTAATATAAAATCTTGATATTTAATGTAATATTGTATGAATTGTTAATGTAATAATATTAGCCTATGTCTTTTTAAAAAAAAATTTTGTTCAGGTTAAAGAAAAGTCCTTTTTTAAACCATTATCACAACTTTTTCTTCTTTTATCGATGTTTCTCTCAACTTAAGGGAGAGGTTCCATGCATCCCCCCGCCCCCCTTGTGCACGCTCCGGAATATTATTGTCTGCTCTCAGTAGAAATACAATAGAGGACTAATTTATTGCATTAATTTTGATTTACAAGGTGTAATTCATTTTTTTGTCCCTCTCTCTCCTCCAAAGTAGCATAATGTTCAATACTGTATCATGGTGGGTCAGTGGGTCACAGTGAGTCATGGTGGGTCACTGCCTTTGGTGGGTCACTTTCATGATGACCCACTACAACTCTGATTAGGTGACTTATTCATGTTTAAGATATTACGTTTATTATTATCCAGAACTATCTTAAATGTCTGTCTATTTTTGATCTCCAAATGGATCTCATAGATACCAAATTTTATGAATGGGTTGATGATTATTGTAACTTAATTAACTTAAGAAAAAACTTATCTTTCAATAACCTGGTACTCAACTAAACAACAATTAACGATTAACAACGATTTATTACAAAACTTTTTACAATATACAGGAATAGATCTGACTCAAAACAATGTGTACAGTCTCATTTTCTCCCAAACCCGAGGCCGCCACCAAGATTTCCAGCAGACGCCGATGCACCACTAAAGCTACCACCGCCGCCAAACCCTAATCCAGGGAGAAGAAACATTAAAGGATTGAATCCGCCGCCGCCACCAAGACCAACGGAAAATGAGTTTGCTGTGGCGCCGCCAACATTTCCGAATCCGTTCAGATTTCTTCGTGATCGTTTACGTTCCAGTTTGTTCTTGAGAACTTTATTGTTGGGTCTCGTTTTCTTGTTCTTATGACGAGTACGTAACATTTCGTTGTCGGAGCGGGATTTTCGGATGTGGTTGAGTTCAGCATTTTCTGAAACGAAATGAAGTTATTAATATAGATAGTGAAATAAATATCACAGATGGATTAAACAGTCAATATTTACAAAGTAGCACATGATAATAACATGACTCTATCAATTAATAAAAAATCACAGATTTTTTTTAATCGTCATAAGAAGTTTGTTGAAAGTTATTTCTAAGATGTCCATATGTAGACAGCAATTTTTTAGGACTAATTATCAAACATGTAAAATGTTTGAAAAGCCAAGCCTGATTAAAAAATACGGAAATAATAATAGACAAAATGTGCGTTTTCATCGAGTGACTCAGTGACGCTTTTACTGGTAGTGCAAGCTGTGCTCTGCACGACGAGACCCTGGCCGAGACCGTCCTTCCGAAGGTAATGAAACCAAAAAATATTGGAAAATGAAGCTAAAATAATAAAAACTGACAAATATAAAGATATGAACCAAAGCATCAGTAAAAATGGTCCAAAACAGGAAATTTTTGTCATAATTTTTCTAAATTTTCTTCGCTCGCGACAACCAGAGAGGCGTTTTCACTGATGCTCCCTTATGGCCGCATCTTCAGATGTTTTTCTAAATCAATCCCTGATACTGACGCACTTTGGTACCTTCGCACGAAGATCTGAATTTACTATAACAAAACTGGAAAACTACTAGCATATTAATTGTACTAAAATGCATATGAATTATAGAATTATGACTTATCCTAATTTTCGTTTAGGTTTTCTATTGTTCCAAATTAAAAGTATTACTGAACACATTTATTATTTTAATATAATATATTAAAAGTTAATAATTAATTAAGGTAATAAGGTATCAGTATAATACTAGAGCATTTTGTTATCCATTCGTAGTAACATATTTTAAACTAAATTAGTCGTGCCACATATAAATTTTGAAAACATATAAACTACGAAACATGTAGAATGTATAACATCAAGAACAATTTGAGTTTTTAAAATTTGCTTTGATCATTAACTTTTTCTATGGATTGGTAAAGATCGATTCTCTAGCCACAAAAAATAAAGGAGAGAGATTGATTCTTACCTTCTTGTTCTGGAGTGTGATAAACTGAATAATTTCCAGGTCCAGCGATAATCTGTTCTTTCTGCACATACTGATCTTCCTGACCATTTCCTCCATGTCCCATTAGAGTACGAAGGAGAATCGAACCATCATTCTGTTGAATAGCTGCAAGCACACTACCACTCCAGTTGAATAAACCACCTATACACAAGAAACAACATTGTTATTATTTTGTGATTATATCAAGCACGTATTTTAATTACTTTTTAAAGGGGTATTTTTTCCAGCGGGAAGTCATCCTTTGCAACACAGCTTAACGGTCTCTAGGGAAAGCGAGTACAATACAGAACAAAGAAAGTAAAACGGGATATTGTGTTGGAAAAGATGTCTTCCCACTGGAAAAAAATACAGTTTTAACAAAATTAACATACACAACCCTAGTAAGGCACATACACTATTTCAGTGTAATCGCGACTTTAATTTTCTCTTCTCATCATGACTTTTACTTTTTCTTTTGGAAAATATATGTAACATCTTACTGGTAATTAACATTTGTAAGTTGATCTCTTGCAGAAAAAGATTCGTGCTTGAACGGTTAATCTGATTCTATTGATCAGAAATTGGCGTAACGAGACTGCATTCTAGCTATTATAACTCGTCAAGTTGATATTACTCTCCTTTTGAACCATAAATAAAAAAATGATAGAGCCAATCGTAGGATATGGTTTTGTTATATAAAAGATTATCATTAATTTTGAAATAATCCAATATTTTTATGTATTGTATATCACAACTGAAAAGTAGATCAATACTCATTGACAGTTGAACATAATTTTATGCATCAATTTTTTTTATTTTTGACTAATCGATTTTATAAAAATTCATTTCCTCTTCTTAATATTTTTAGGTAAATGGATCATGACCACTAACTTTCAAACAATAAAAAATTGACTTGACTTTTCGTTTGTTTTTATTTTACAAACATTTTCAAAAAACATCATTTTTTTCTCACTCCGAAAATTTATCATTTACTTTTCTTTTAAATTCATACAGAAAGTGAAGCGAATAAGAATTCATGATATGTTTTATTATCCTGCATATCCATAAGGTGAGATATTTCTTTATACTTTTATCCTGGTGTGCCCGCAGAACAAAAGAGACAGTGTGGTTGCATATGGTTTTGGATATTTTCTAGTATTGCATTCTAATTTACAGACTATTGCTATCATTATTGTATTTTACTGCTCTCGTATTTTATATTGTTATTGCTATTTACTTATTTTACTATAGTTATCTGACCATATCTGACTTTTCACAGGGAATAAAGAATTTAATTCTAGCTGAAAGCGTTTGTAATTAATAGTAAAACAAAGTGAGTAGTTTCACAATAGTAAAGGTATAATAACTATTATTTTGTAGATAATAAATTAATATGATTTATTTGTGCATAGCGATTACATACATACCAGCTAAACCAAAGCTGGTAGTTTACTGAATTTAGGAAGTTTGTAAAATATAAGAATTGATAAAAATTAAGCAGAAGTTATGGCAAGTTTTGAACCTGAAATCAAGCACTACAACTTTATCCACAGACAAAATGACTGCTCCTTATTATATTAAGAAAATTGACATCGCTGTATCACCCAACATTCTTCTTAAAATAAAGTTGAGTACATCGATAGAAAATACACGATTTATACTATAATTATGTTTGCAATATTTGCAGTTATATTCAAGCATGCATTGTTTCTGAAGTATGAGAGTAAACTATCTTTCTAGGACACCATGTGCAGGGCCGGATGAAGGGGGTGGGGGGGTAGAGAGGCTGCAGCTCCGGGTCGCCGGATTTTAGGGGTCGCCTGAAAATTTTTAAATTATAAATTTAAAAACGTAACTCTAAAAAATGAGAAGAAAAAGGGAAGAAAATATTTTAAAATAATTATATTAGATGGATAAATATAAATCTTAAAAATGATGGAAATAAACATTGAAATTTTAAAACAAATTACCTAATTCCCCTACAATAATAATTATAGATTTCAAAGACGACTGAAATGAATTTTTCTTCAGTGGAACTGTTGAAGTACAGTATATTATGATATTTATCTCTCTCGATTTTGATTATTAATGTTGTAGCAAATATTTTTGTTGGATATGTCATCAAGAATGCTTTTTTTTACCGGCTGCAATAAATCGTAAAAACAGCTGATTTTTCCATCCTTTTATTGGTGATTTTGTTTATTAAAACAGGTAAAAATCGATTGTTTTCAGTAAGAATATTTTGTAAAAAGTTATTAAAATGCCAATATGTGATGATATTCTTCTGATGTGGATAATAACAAAATGACACCTCGTCTATACACCTGTTTTTTCTTTTTTCCCCTTTTTCTAAAAAGACAGGGGCCGTAAAAAAAATCAGCTACCAGAGCCCTTAATCCGCCACTGACCACGTGCATGAAAAAGGAAATAAGTACTATAAAAAACATTATAATGTGTTAATTCCAAAGTATTTAATTATATTTATTGATTATATGAGAAGCTACTGGGGAGATTATTTTCATAGTTCTATACAAGAACAAGTTTAGGTAGCAGTAAACTACTTGTATCTGTCTCTAAAACTTGTCAAGCTATATTTTTAGAAGTATACGAAATCGGATTTACTATATTTTACTTACATATTGTGACATGTGTCAAACTTCTTTGGCAACATAATCTAGCGTTATTTTGTATTGTAGAAAGAAATGTTTCGGCGCCATAAGGATTAGTGTAGAAATAATCATTAGTATAGATCTGAAATAATGAAAATGGACAGGAATGTGCTTGCCAAACCAACTGTGCATACAAAACTGCGTAATCGAGAATATGGGGGGATTACAGTACCTTGTTTCAAATACAGAAGCGACGAAGGCCCGGAGACAGCTCTATATACCTTGCGGAGACAGTATTTATACCCAGTAGAGGTAAAGAGCGTTATCGCCTTCTGAAATCAGAGGAAAGTTGGCATGCTCTCCTGGGTTTGGTCGCTTCGGCTATATTTGCAACAAAGCCAAGACTAGCAACACACTTTTCTTTTTCATAATTCAACGATTATATAATTATTTGGTAACTCTTCAATTTTAGAATCTTGCTGAATAAAAACTTTTAACAATATAAACCTATAAATATTTTCCTGTAACAAACTGTCATTTCTTTTTTATAATCTTGAGCAGAAGATATTTATTACTTTTCTGGAAATTGGGCGTATTCCGAAATAACAGAAAAATTATTATGAGCAACTTACTGAAAAACAGAATGATATAGAATAGAAAAAAATGTCAAAAGAAAAAGAATCTAGAAAGGTTTCAATCCAAAAAGAATATTCTTTTCAATTAATTTAGTTAAAAAAGAACAATACAATATTTGTAATAAATAAGATCTAACTTACTTTTCTTCAGAGGAAATCCAAGTTCTTGTGTCACACAATGAGTTCCCAATATCATACAGTAAAATACAACACAAACGACAACACTAAACGACGCCATAGTCCACTCTCGAACGATCACCAACGACTAATGAAACTCCGTTGAACGAACCCGTACTTGTAACAATTACAGGGTTCAGTCTTCAGGGAATGGGTCACTCTTTCGTGATGGGCACATTTAACAGAAATTTTATACTTATTGCGTAGAGGTTAGTTACGTTTCAAAAATATTCTGGAACTTTTAGACGTTTATATTTATTTTACCATTTTTTATGAGTCAAACATAGAGGGAATGAAGTTTATCAAGTTATTAATGAGAAGTTTCGATAATATAAAAGTATTTTTCGAACTACCTACTGTTTTATTGCAAAATTATTAAAATATCCTGTAATTTGATTAACATCAGTCAGTGATTCTGGAGAAACTTACAAAAGAAATTGGAATACGATACTTCAAGAGGAAAATTAAAAATTCAAAACCTAGATCGGTTTTGATTAGTCAACATTTTTATATATAGAGAGAATATAATTATGTTTATTTACATACTCTGTTTACGTAATAGTAAGTTGACAGGTGCCACAGAATAACAATATCAAATTAATTGCAATAAAATATTTTCAGATTTTTGTTTTACTGTTACAATCGTAAAGATATAATTATATTAATGAAACATGAAAGATTCGTGAAGACATAATTCAAAAATCGTGAAGACAAAAAGACAAAATTCGAAACCTAGGTCGATTTGTACTGATTTCCAAATTTTCTGGTCACTATACATCCTGAAAATTTGGTCAAAATCGGACGAGCGGGTACGGAGATAAGGTGGGGGGACGGAGAGACAAATAGACGAAGATCATCCTTATAAACCTTTTTTTCTTTGGAAATTAAGACTGATTATGATAGAGAATTATGAAGGTAAAATTTTCGTGAAATGAAATTTGGCACTGAATTTTTAAAAAATTACCATAAAACTATCTGATTTAAAAATTATGAGATTTACAATATTGACTAAAAGTCTGTTACGAATTAGATCAGGAAATATAAAACATCATGTTTATGCCCATCTTACAATTGAAAATATCTTGTCGGAGACAGTCTGATTTTTAACCGCTTTATGGTAGATATTGTACTCATATAATGACTCATGTAAAGATAAGATGAAAACCGGAAAATACATTTTTGTCAAAATACTTCATTGTGCTGCTCAAAAGAATACTTTTGTGCCCCACGGGACAACATTCAAGCGGATAAAAATAGGTATTCTGTTGGCTGCATAAATAAAACAAAATATGTTACACACATAAAATTGTTCATATGTTAAGTTAAATTTTATTTTCGTGGTATAAATTCTCTTATGAAGTCATTGCGATTTTTATAATGTTCATTTTCATAAAATTGCTTAGATGCGTAGGACGATGGAGATTAATCCGATTTTATACCTTTATCCTCTAAGTGATAAAAATTGATTCGACAATGAATCATTTTTCAGAGGGAAAAGAATTAATCACGTAATGATTAATTTCTTCAGTTTTTTCCTTCTAATCAATGAAATACAAATAGATCATATTTCTGATTTTTCTTAGTAAAGCATTTATCAGAAGTATTCTACAGTAGTTATGTTCTCGTTTTCCTTAATTTTAACAACTTTGCTGATTTTTGTATCTTCCACACCAATTCCGGAAAATGTTTTTGAAACTGTTAATAGCAATTACTACAAACCCGATGAAAGTGAATTAAAGTCGTCTGATTTCCTGATTGATGGAAGAAAACCAAAGCAACTGAAAGTGGGAATGAATCCTGATGGCTCTATTGGTGGATCCTTTTCACTTAGTAATGCTTTTCAAGGTAAGATAAATGGCAAAATGTAATCAAATAGTATATTTCCCTAAAACTTTAATTTTCAATTCCAAAATCTGTGTTATTGAATTAGTATAATTGATATAATCATCATGGTATATTAATAAGTTTAAATCTTACATCTTATTATATACAACATGTAAAGCGTTGATCAACTGTTTTTAGGTGCGTTCGCAACTTTTGCGAAAATGCACCTATTAGAATCGTCGTGTCTGTCCGTCCGTCTGTCTGTCTGTCCGCATGTAACACAGCCATTCTGGCCAGACCGATTTGGCTGAATTTTTTTTTACAGAAT